>JBBPNO010000354.1:0-27660 GCA_038090915.1 Boletus eberwhitei
GATGTGGTCCGAGTGGGTGTGTGTCAAGAGATGGAGGGGCGGTCTGTTGTACGGTGAGGGTAAATCGTCGAGAGTGTCTGTAAAATTATCGACGCGAATGGGGTAGGGAAGCGCAAACGAGTGGTAGGGCGTTCCAGGGGGCATTGAAGTACTTTATAATTATGCTCGAAGGGTACACATGTAAGAGGAGCACAGGGGTTGAAACGTTGAAGAACCGTGTGGGAGATCTTGCTCCAAAGGGTGAAACCGCGCGTGGGGAAAATGAAAGCACGTGACATCCCACGTGATCTATTCTCACGCGTGATACGTAGTTGTTTCAGACCCTAGTTTGGACCAGGTCATGATCAAGCTTAAGGCGAGCGACACGAAACATCTTTAAAGTTCAGTCAGTACTCCATGAACATCGAGTCATTACCACACCGTCATCCCCCGAACTGAATTCAATGATGATGCGCAGTTGCGATGCATGATGCCACAGCATGTTTTCACCATAGATTCAGATCTCATAGTAGTGATATGATGCTCGAGCGGCTCTGAGCAAGATAATTCGAGTCTAGCACCTTATCGGTGAACTTCATTGGTGTGTAAGCGACCCTCAATCTCGTCATTCACGCCAGGGGGCTCCATCTCTGAGGGTGAAGAATGTCGTCTTGCACGCTGACTTGGTGCGGCGGGCTCTCAGAGGTTGAAGCTCAGGAACAGTCTACAGCTTTTAGAAACACGTGACGACGGGCGTCTGACCATTTTCCTATAAAGAGTCGGTTCCGAACCCAGAACAACAAGGACTGCTTTTCCCACAATTCTTCTCCGTGAGTTTGAATGTTGCTATAACGCGTCACACAAGTCATTGTTGCCCACAGGTACGACAATGACTGATTCTGTCTACGCTGCTGCACCTTTCGATCACGCCAAAGCGGACATCATTTTACGTTCGTCCGATAACATCAATTTTCGCGTCTTCAAGCTCTTCCTCTCTCTCGCATCCCCTTTCTTCGAAACCCTCTTTGAGATCCCCCAACCTGCCAGAGTGAATGAGGACCAGGAGGTCAAGGATGGTCTTGTTGTCGTTCCCATAGCAGAGGACAGCAAGACCGTCGATGCCCTCCTCCGCTTCTGCTACCCGTGCACTTTGACAGACGATCCTAGCTTAGAGGCGTTGCAGGATGCCGTGGATGTACTCGAAGCAGCCAGGAAATATTCTCTCGATGCCATCGAGAAGAAAGCTCGACAGGCGATTTCAAACCCCAACATTTTCGAAGCGGAACCATGGCGATGTTTTGCGATTGCACATCGAGGACGCTGGCGGGAGGAGACCCTACTTGCTGCAAAATACACGTTGACGCAGCCCCTCATCCCGTCATGGTTCCAAGAGATAGAGATGATCACTGCAGCCGATCTTCTTGCTCTGCTTAGCTACCACCACAGATGTGGAGAAGCTGTATATGCTCTGCGGGCCAATTTATCCTGGATTACATCTCATTACGGAAGCGGTGAAGCCTGCACCTGGTTGTCCGGCAGACGACCGTATAAAGACCACAAAGGCAGGCTTAGCCATGAGAGATGTGGATGTTCAAGGGTGACTACATCCAAATACATGCTGTTCGACAACCAGTCTCTTCAGTGGTGGGTGGATTTTATGGAGGAATCCTTTACGGCACTGCGGGAAAAACCGTGCAAAGCAACCGTGCAGGCTGCTGCAGAGAAGACAACCCAGACTGTTGAAGTGGGAAGATGTCAATTATGCTCCTCTATGGTGATCGAGGGCATGCGCGACTTTTCGGATTTATTTGTGAGGAAAGTAGAGGAGGCGGTGTCTCAGGTAAGCTGTATCCTCCAACTGTGACTCCCTCGCAAAGCCTGACCCTTTTTTCCCGAAAGATCGAGCTGCAGTTGGCGTTTTAATGTTTCGCTAGGCAACGCTCAGGAGAGGACTCTGACCAAAATGAATGGCACGCATTCTATTGTTTGTATAGGCCCGAGAAGGTTATTTTCGTGTGGTAGACTGTTGGTTAGCCTTTCGCAACAACTTTGTTTGTATGACCTACTACGTAGCCCTCGATCGTTGCTAACTTCGGCCAAATTCGAACCTGCACCCACTTCGGTACTTGTGAGCCAGTTCCTTCTAGGCTCGTAAAGCTAGCTCTTGGAGGATAAAATACGATACGCGACATATATCCCGCGATGTGCACCAGGCCAGCGCCAATCGATAAGCGGCCCGCGGCCGGAAGCCGTGGAAGATTTTTGATGTCAGTGATGCGCAACCGGACGTATGAAAGTCCCGAGTCTTACTACCCTGCATGCCGATCGATCTTGACACGGTGACTGGTTGACGTCTTGACTATCGGCCCACTGCGAGCCAGCCAATGGATAGCAATCATGGAACGCACACAACTCGAACTTGAAAGCACCGTGCGCTCGAAGCGCAATCAGCTTCTCGACGCCCTCAGTCAACATGTCTTCAATGACCTCCCTGCCCATCTCATTCGAATCAGCGACATGAAACTTTTATCTCGGGCTGACCTCTGGGAGGATCTTCGTGCCTATATTCATGGCCTGTCGAGCGCCGATCTCCTAGCGCTTCGTTCGCCCAAGGTCTGTACGATGATTTAATTTTCGTCTCTCCGATTACATCGTGAATACCGATGTATACGACGTCCGTTCCTGAGGCCTGATGGTGCATCTCTTGCAGGAAGATGCCCAAGCGCGTGTCAAATACGCCATCTTTTCACATCGTTGGGGCGCCCACGAACCATCATACCAACAACTCTCGCGGAACCAAAGGTGGATGGACGATGCCACCCCCACAAACAGCCCCGGCCTTCTCAAACTTCTCCGCTTCTGTGACAAGGTGCGCGTGCATGGCTGTCCCTATGCATGGTCGGACACGTGTTGTATCGACAAGTCAAGCAGCGCAGAGCTAGAGGAGGCCATCCGCGCCATGTATAGGTGGTACAGAGATGCAGAGGTGTGCATCGTCCATCTGGCAGCAACAGACAACCTGGCAGACTTCGAACATGAACCGTGGTTCACTCGGGGGTGGACGCTCCAAGAGCTCCTCGCGCCGAAACGGATCACGTTTTACAACAAGGACTGGGCTTCCATTTCCGGGAACGCAGTATGCCCCGCCGAGTCGAGGAACGACAAAGAGGACTGGCGGGTATTGGGTACTGTCACCAAAGTGACGGGCATTCCCGCAGGGGATTTGAGGCATTTTAGGCCTGGGTGTGAGCGTGTCTCGGAGAAGATGAGGTGGGCCTCTCAGAGGGACACGACGCGAGCGGAAGACGTTGCGTATGCACTCCTTGGGATATTTGACATCACAATGCCGGTTTCGTACGGGGAAGGGCAATGGGCCTTTCACCGGTTGATGGAAGGCATCGCACAACGGAGTAGTGAGCCAGGGTTCTTTGCATGGGCGGGCGATGCGTCGCCTTATTCTCTCGCATATCCTTGTTCCCCCGCGTCCTATGGGATGCCAGTGCTCGACGCTCACACGGCGACTGGCCTCCGGCTGACGGGTTCTGTTTTCGAAGAGGTCGGCGACCAATCGTATTCAATCACGAAGCTTGGGTTGCAGGTCAAGTTACTTCTCTTGCCCGTCCGCTGGATCCAGCACGCGCAAGGCTTGGGGAGTTATACCCTTTCGTTCGCAGAAGGGACATTCTTAGAGACCAATCCTCGTCCGACTCTCTCGCAGGCATTTTACGAGATTTTCAAACCAGAACAGTGCGTGCTTGGAGTCGTGAACTACACGCGGGTCACGGGCGATCGTGGGTCGCTTCGGGTGGGGGGACGATACTTTGGCTTCCTGTTGATGCCAAGCGGGAGGTCGGGTTACGTTAAAGCGCGCACGGATCAGGTGCTAGTCTGGCGTTGCATGGAGGGCGTCACGAAGGATTTGGAGAATGTCTGCTTATTGAACACCCTTAGTCCCTATGGTCGCGATATCACTACCTAATGTTCTTTGCCTTGCTGCGACCGACAGCTTGGTGTTACGTCTCGATAGCTTCGCATCGACAAAAACCTTTATGTTGCCAGCGAGGTAAGAAAGCTATAAAAAGCGAGGAATGCGGATGACGCCGAAGGACGATCTTGCGACCTCAACCAGCAGCTCTCCAAGAACTCCCAGTGAAGGTCATCCATAGGCTTGAAGTTCGGACGCGCAGGGGCTTTACCATTACATAAACTTAGCACAATGTGCGCTGCCCTCCGAAACTCAGACCAAGGCGTTTGACCTGATAACACCTGTCGACCGTTTCCCGAGCGCATCAACGGCATGCAAGCGATCGACTTACCAAGAGTCCATTGCACCCGAGGGAGAATATGTCCATCGCCGTACCGATGTCACTTGTTTCCTCGTGTAGTAATTCAGGTGGCATGAATCGGATGGTGACTGCGTCTCGAAAATCCGAGTCTGCGCGAAGGTGTGGAAGCCGTTCTGCTATTCGTTCTGGGACAGTAGAGAGACCAAAGCCAGACAGATACGCGTTTTGGTTCTCGTCGATGAGGATATTGGTCTGATGTCCGTCAGTGGCGCTATCATGAGCTGTGCAGCTGACGTACAGGGGTAAGGGCTCCATGTATCACTGGCAATGAATGAACTGAAGAATTGGCATGAATCATAGAGTGGACCACGTGGCGAAGCAGAACGTACGGTATTCTAGTCCACTCGAGATATCTACGAGCTGCAACAGACGCTATATGAGGTCGAAAGCGAACGACTCAGGTTTAATGTGCGCACCAGTTGTAGTCGAAACTCAGTGGTCAGTGTCGCGTCGTTCTGGAGTAAAAACTGATCCAAAGTTCCGTTAGGCATCCACTGTGAGACGAGGGCGATAAAGGGGCTAAATCCGGTAGTGATCCCAAGAAAGGGAAGCACGTTGGGGTGATCGAGTCGTCTCCATATTTCGAGCTCTCGACGGATTTCAAAGGATATCTGCCGGTGGGTGCCGACAGACTCCCGAGCGAACAATCGCAAGGCCTTAACAGCAACCTAAAACGAAGGTGAGCGGGTGTCCCAGGTCAGTGAAAGTTTAGTCGTGTCCAACCGGTTTCGAACCAAATGGATGGTGATATGTGCAGTGCCATATGTCGGCAAAAGCCCCGCCGGTGATGGGATGCTCGCCTCCTCGTACTATTTGTTGCGTGAGGTCCGGGGGAAAGTCGGGAAATGTGATGCTGACGAATCGACAACTGAGATAAGGTCTGAAATCAGGAAATGCACAACAAACTTATTCATGCAGGACAAAGTCTTGGAAATTGGTTTCGTGGCTACATTGTAGACCGGACATTCACCTGCATAAATAAACTTATGTATCACGTAATCAAAAGGGTTCACGGAGCCCAAGTCGTCGGACCAAACATCCATTAATCATTATTACTAGGCTATGTAGCACGAAGCACGAATTGCTTGCTCCATTCCTTCCAACGCGAAGCCTTAGGGAAGGTCGCCTGGTAACTTGCATATGATGGCCGCTGAAGATATCCACAAGTTTGTTTATTTATTTAATTTTTGGGTACTCACTGCCACCACCATGATGCTGATAAGTACTTACCGCAATACAACAGGCATCTAATTATTTTATGTAAACTTAAGCCTCGTTACAAAATCATATCATCATCGGTTTCCCCCCCGGTACGGTAGAAAGACGATAAGATACTACAGGCACGTTTGCCTTCTGGGTATCCCCTAGCGAAGGAACAAACCGGTATAGTGACGAACTGCGCAGCCTGAGCCTTCTTACAGGCACCGCTTTTCGTCAGCTCATGGAACTCCTCCCTGCACTTGCGTGACCGTTCGAGCCCGAATCCCTCTCCCTTCCTTTACCCTTTACCACACCTCTTACCCCTATTGCCCTTCCCACTCCCGTCCCCGTCCCCATCACACCATCTATACCATGACCCGTACCACTTTCGAGCATGCCCACCAATCGCCGGATCATCTCCCCCTGCACCTCCACCGCGCTGCGCAGCTCTGATATCTGTCGACTGAGCTCCGTCTGGTTCTGGGCCAGTTTCCGATTGGACAAATCACGCTCGCTGCGAGTTCCCAAAGCTGAGTCCAGATCTAGATCTGGATCCGGATCCTGAGTTTCGTCGATCTGCTAGTCCGTCAGCAGACACATCGCGATTCACCCACGCATGAAAGTGCGAGAAGATAAGGCGAGATGGACTCACTTCGTGCTTCATCATTTCTTTCCATACGATGCTGAATTCCCGCCCAAGCACGAAACTGGGGAGCGCGATGAGGAGCAAGCCAAAGGCGAGGAGTGGGATTGTAATCAAGCGGCCGAGGATGGAACGTGGGGTTATCTCGCCGTACCCCACCGTTGTGATTGCTGTTCGTGTATCGTGGTATCGACGTATCGTTTTGAAGACAGAAGGGCGAACAAGAATAGAAGATCAGGAAGTTGGGACTGACTGATAAATAAGCAGATTTAAGACTCACTGACAAGGACGAACCTGGTGACATGTGTAAGTGAGGCAGAACGAGGCGCAAGTTAGTGAATCAAAATGGAGTCTTACCATGCAGCTGCTGGTATGGACTATTTGAGAATATTCAGACGTTAGTAGACGGACTTGAGGTTCCGTTTCGGAGGGGCTTACAGCGAACTGGGTTGGATCTCCGTCAGAGTTGATGAATGTCTCGAGTGTATCGTCCCATGTTCCTCGCTCGACAAAGTACCTGCACAGGTAGATTCGATTTGGGACAAAGGGTGTAATCAAAATGACGTACAGGAGTGTACTGAACACCGTGAGCAACATCGCGATGAAGAAGCTAAGCGCGAGGAGCGCATGATGCGATCGTCGGACGGAAAGATACATGACCTCGATCGTTCTTTCATTGTGAGTGGCAGGTCAGACACTCAGCCAAGAACGGGTAACATGCTTACAAGAGAATTGTACTATTATATCTGAAAGGTCGGAAAACTCGCAGGAGACGGAACATCCGAAGGATGGAAAACCGAAACAGGACAGACTGAATGGATCATGGAAGCTGAACTGTCAATGAAAGGTAGTTGAAAAGCGTACAGTGTCTTGTTGTAACATTATTTCGATGTAGTAAGGCAGTATAGCCAACGCGTCTATGACACCATAGAATGCTGTTCATCGTGCTCCACGTATGAGGAATGAGCGATCAAGATTAAATGATGATGGAACGTACAAAATAACCATTTAACAAGCGTTATCCATGACGAACTCCAGGCGAAAACTCGAGCGCCGTATTCGACGGTGAATAACAACACTAAACTAGTTTCCACTCCAAACCACACGCGAGGAGAGATAGAATGGAAGCCCGGGACTGTCTCCAGTATGGTCACGATCGCGGAGAAGATGATGAGGGACGTCGAAGCAAAGTGTACAAGGAAAGCAGAGGATGAGGAGGTAGGTCGCTCAAGGAGATCAAAGGCTGCGTGTTTTCTGGGTGACTTGATGGGATCTGGGCCATCGTCAAAGGTAGAGGGGCTGGGGAATATATCTTCGACGTTTTGTGGGGAATGTGGTCGTGTGTCTTCAGTCAGAAATCGAGTAATTACAGGCGACACACGGGCGAGCGGTATTGACTGAGACATGCGCCGAAACGGAGGAACGTCTTGCAAGAAGTACAGGAATTCGGTTTAAAACGTTGACTTGCTAAGTTACAACCTGAAGAGACCACGTTCGTCAGCCGGACTGCCACGCGTGGCTTCTTTGGCGGAGACTTTCTGTATAAGGAATATCTTTCACATCGGACGCCAGCTGGCAACCAGCGCGGAGGCCAACTTTTTTCAGAGTCCATCTTGGGTTTCATTCAAAGGTTCATATTACTATCCTTCAGGCGAAAGCTTTCTTGATAACTCACTACTTTCTCTCTCACCTGACTGATGTGTTGTTGTGTCGCTTGATATTCATCGGTCTGCAGGGATAAGTAAGTTACTTCCACCTAGGCCTGGTATCCAACTTCCATCTTCGCTGGATATACTTATCTGGCCATGCTTTGATTGTTCAGCGCTTCCAACGGTACTAAAAGCGGCCAATGCGCAGCTGAGCCTTCTGGCGTTTGTCTCCCTTGACCATACCCCTTGTTATCGAGAACCAGGTAAGCCGATACCCCTAGTCAAATATCCCTTTTGCTCAAAGTCACACTAGCACCATCTACATTCAACAACATATCCTTCAGAATGGGCGACGCTCAGCCAGAATCCACGCCACATGCCGCGGATGAGGTGATCACTCGCAGTTATCAACAAGAGATGTTGGACGCTAGCTTGGTCGAAAACGTCATCATCGCGCAAGATACCGGATCAGGAAAGACTCATATTGCCGTCCTACGCATGAAAATTGAGTGTGACCGTGAACCGCACAAGGTGACATCGCCACTCTAGTCTGGAACTGCGACTTATCAACAACCATAAAGGTCTCGTGGTTCATTGCGCCAACTGTGGCACTCTGCGCACAGCAACGCGATGTGATCCAAAAAGCGATCGGATCCGTTGGAATTATCCACGGTGGCCTGGAGCCAAAACAATGGAAGGGCCCTAACTTATGGAAGGATGTTCTCGGAAGAAACCGTGTTATAGTTTCCACTCCTCAGGTTCTCCTCGATGCTCTCAGTCACGGATATATCAATCTAGGCCGAGAGATCGGCCTCCTCATCTTTGATGAAGCCCACCACGCAAATGACGATCACCCGATGAACTGTATCATGCGGAACTTCTACTTTAGTCTTCCTATCCGACCGTCCACCAGAGCCAGCAGCCATGGGCCTGTCAGGGAGGAAAGACCAATGATTCTTGGCCTGACTGCCAGCCCCATGTTTGGTGGCGATGCCGCTAAGGCATTCAGGTGGATATTGTCCTCCTCAGGTGCTTCAGCCAAAGGATTCTGATGATTCTTGTTAGAAAATTGGAAATGAACCTCGACAGTGTCATTCGCAGCCCTAGACAACATCGTAACCAGCTTGAAGCATATGTTCACCGACCGGAGTTCAGGCACGTCTTGTACAACATTCTATGGACGTACAGCGACTGCCACTTGGCTTCAAAGAACTGCTATGCTCTCAAACAAGTGGCGGACTCGATGGATATCCAGAAAGACCCCTACATTCTCTCCCTCCGCGAAAACCTCGCAAAAACGCCGCCAGGCCCCGAGAGAACTCGCCTTGATCAAAAGCTTTCCAAGACGGTCTTGAAGAAAAATTCATACACACACAAGGGGATCAGAGATCTTCTCACTACTGCACAAGATATCTGTTTCGACCTTGGTCCATGGGCAGCGGACTGGTACATCCAACGTGTTGTCGAGATGGGCCTCGAGACCGCGTCTCCGTATAGCGAGATCACGACTGCGTGGCAATCCAGGGAAAAGGCATATCTCGTCTGTCATCTCAAGAGTATCACTATTACGCCTGTCTCCTATGAGCCCCAGTCCATCGAGAACGGTATTTCAGACAAGCTCCGGGTCCTTCTTCGAACGTTAGAAGAAGAGAAGGAACGGGCAGAATCTTTTAATGAACCGTATAGCGGGATCGTATTCGTCACGAGGAGGGACGCGGTGCTCGCACTGGCTGCGGTTCTCGAACATCACCCCCGAACTAGGGATCGGGAGTTGTTCAGAGTAGGGTACCTTCTTGGTTCCTCTGAGAGCTCTTATCGCACAGCTTTTCTGGACATCACGCGGAAGATCCTACGCCAACCACAAGCCGAAACACTAGATGACTTTAGATCTGGAGAAAAGAACCTCATCGTTGCAACTGCGGTCGCAGAGGAAGGTCTGGATATCCAAGCATGCGGAAATGTCATTCGCTGGGACGTCCCGAACAACATGGCAAGTTGGGCACAGAGCCGGGGTCGCGCGAGGAGGAAACGCAGCTCCTTTGTCCTCATGTTCGAGCGTGGGGGTGTGGACAAGGCGCGTGTCGCGGAGTTTGAACAGCTAGAGAGAGAGATGGTTGCGCAATACAACGCTGAGCGGAAGGCTGTCGAGAGACCGCCGCCGCTTCCCTCGGAAACTGACGAAGAATTTGATCCATGCGAGTTTAAAGTCGAGTCCACAGGGTAAGTGATTGTCGTTACTTAAATCCGCTCGTTCACGAGAACGTTCTTTTTTATCCTGCAGGGCATTGCTCACTCTCCAGGCAGCCGTTTCGCACCTGAATCATTTCTGCTCTGTCCTGCCGAACTCTAGGCATACCAGACATCTTGCCATCTACGATATCGATCCTCCTGATCTACCCGAAGGTTGGCATGCTTTCGCTGATGGACAACAAGACGTCCCAGCGTACCAGGGACCTTTTGGTTGTACAGTGACCTTACCCAAAGCCTTGCCGCCCGAACTTCGCGTCCACACCGTCGAGCGAAAATACCCCTCGAAGCGGTCCGCATACAAACACGTTGCATTTAATACTTATCTCGAGCTGTACAAAGCTGGGCTACTTAACGATCACCTGCTTCCCCTGACGAGCGTCGTTGAACCGGAACTAGAAGAAGAGGTGAAGGATATGTTGAAAGATATCGAAAAGCGTGGCGGGACGGCTTCTGTGACGAGCCAGCTGAATCCATGGCTACCTTCGAGCGACGAGGAGAATTGGTGGTCAACGGAAGTCACTGTGGAAGGTCTTCCTTCACTGACGCTCTTGACGCGCGTCGAGATTCCTACGCTCAGCGCGGATGAGTTGCCGATTTTGCATCATCCACGGAGGGGTAGGATGAAGGTCGAACTTGGTCCAAGAAAAGTAGCCCGCTTGTCCCGAGAAGAACTGACGGCAGCCCAACATAACACCCGGAGGCTATTTTGGAGTCCTTATGGCTCACGAATGCAATGGCCGCACGTCGACTTTGCTTACCTGTTTACCATAAACGCGGACCCAGATGCTGAGACATGGTTACCCCGGCGTAGTTGGGCGATGAAGGTGAAGGAACAGGCGAACTCGGAGACAATCCATTCCGTCAATGCGGAGGCGTTTGCTTCAGAAAACGGATACCCAACGGACCTCACTTGGATTCGTGACAACCGGTCCTTCGGAAGGCTCTATCGTTTCGTTGGTTGGCATCACGAGAAACTTGCGGAGGAAGAAGAGGCAGAAATTTGCGCGCGCCCAATGTACTCGCGATTTGAGGAGGTTCGGGTGATATACCCACTCCTCCTCGTCGAACCTCTCCCACGGAGATCCAATTTCTTACTCCCTCTTCCGGTATCCAATACAACTCCAAGGCCGTTCTTCCTCCTTACCAAGTACTCTTCCCTCGAGCTTCTGTCTCCGACGGAATGTGAATATTCAACAATTATCCCGTCGATCCTTCGTCATCTCGAGACAACCATGATTGTCAAATCCCTCAGAAACACACTCTTCCCCCGCGCTCCTCTCGCAATGATACCCTCTTCACTCCTCATGACTGCAGTGACAGCTCCCGTGGCTGAGGACCTGACCAATTACGAACGCCTCGAGACGCTCGGGGACGCCGTTCTTAAATTTATCGTCGCCGTAAACCTGATAGCTGCCTATCCATTGTGGCACGAGGGATATCTAACCAGGCGCAAAGATCACGCTGTAGCGAACTCCCGTCTCGCAAAAGAAGCTATTCGACGCTCCATTTTTTGGTGGATCATCCGTGCACGTTTCTCACCCAGACGATTCAAGCCACTATACCTCTCCGCACCAGAGGAACCCGTCGTTGTCCCGGAGAACCCTGTCGAAGAGACCAAGGACGAGCATGTGGCCAGAGGGGGTAAGACACGCAAGGAGATTGAGGAACTGTCGATGAAGATGTTGGCAGACGTCGTTGAGTCTCTGATTGGTGCTGCATACCTCCATGGCGGGTTTGATCTTGGCGTGTCGTGTGCCCAGCTGTTCGGTCTAGGACTCGAGTGGCGCACCCTCCCGCAATGTGTTGAGATGGCGCTGTCCCGCGTCGAGAACACGGACGAGGTGTCGACGCAGTTGAACAACGTGGAACGCATGTTGGGGTACACATTTCGGCGAAAGCTGTTGCTCGTCGAGTCGCTCACGCACGCGAGCTATCAGTACGACGATCGGACGGTGTCGTACGAGCGCATGGAATTTCTCGGGGACGCTCTGCTCGATATGATTGTCGCCGATTTCTTGTACAGGTATCCTGGGAAAACGTATGCCCCGCACGACATGCACATTCGCAAATCGGCGGTGGTGAATACCCATTTCCTCGCGTACATCTGCCTTCGAAGCTCGCTCGACGTTGACGCCAGCATGCCCGGACCCAATGCACGCGGCAAGATCGTCATGCAACCCAAGACGAACACGATCCACCTCTTCCAATGTCTCCAGCACTCGAGCGCCGTCATCCTCGAAGACCAAAAACTCACCTTCAATCGATACGGCAAGGTGAAAGACGAGATCGAGGAAGCATTTACGACGGGCGGGATGTTCCCCTGGGCAGCGCTCACACGATTACAGGCCCCAAAACTCTTCAGCGACATGATCGAGAGTCTCATCGGGGCGGTGTACCTCGACTCGGAGGGGAACATGGGCACCGTGAGAGCGCTGCTTCGGAAGTTGGGCGTGTTGAGTCATCTGGACCGTATCATACGTGACGATGTGGACGTGTTGCATCCGGTCTCGAGGCTGTCTGTTTGGGTATCGCGCCTGCAACAGCCCATCACGTATGAGTACACGGAGGAGAAGGGACTGGTGATTTGTACGATCAGCGTGGAGGGACGAGAGGCGGTGAGTGCGAGTGCGGAAAAGCGGGGACATGCGAGTCAGGAAGAGGCTCGGTTCGCTGCGGCGGAGAAAGCTATCTCGGTGTGGGAGGTGCCAGTGAACTGTGGGGCTGCGTGAGCGGAGCAAGATGAGATCATAAGATCGAATTTGTAGAACTCTTGTGATGAGTAGAAATTGGAGACGAGAATCGAATACACTGACCCGTGTAGAAATGGAGGCAGACGTTGATAAGTTGAGCAATACCGCTGAGTGATCACCTTTACCAGCGTCCCGCGGGTGCTCGATTCTCAAACAGAGGCCGCTTTCCGACTGACAAGGTAACCGATCGTACTCGATTTCAAAGCTTGGTTTGCAGGTAAGTGTCACCATTGAATACTACTAGATCTCGTTTTACGTGTCCGGTGCGGTTGGAAACATCGGTTAGCTTGCGGTGTCCGAGGATTGTCAATGATTCATTATCGTTGTACATTAACAATAGCCCGAGCCCGATCGCTAACTACCTCCAGTTACAGGATGAACATGGCTATTACGGGCCGGCTGCGAAGTTACAGGTACTACCACAGACAAGGGCAGCTTCGATATATTGTTCAATAGCACGAGACTTCGCTGTTGGCGATCGTCTGGGTCTCCTCTTCCAAGGTTTGTTCTTTCACGATTGCGGAGGCAGCGCCCATCCAATCTGAGAAAACGCCCCACACCTGACGTTGGGAATGAGCGGGATGAACTTTCGACGAGGGTATTGACCTACGGGCTCATTTCCAGATCTCTTCTGGGTTTCATCCTCCATGGCTTGCTCCTTGACGATGTCAGAGGCAGCTCTGTGCCAGATGAGAACGGTATCACCCCAATACTGAAGTGGGTTGTCAATGGAATGGGGCTACCACGAGCATAAAGGCGTCCGTACCGGCATGTCGTGATATATTGTTTATAGATAAAACAGGTGAGAAACGTTGACGATTTGCGAGAACGTTGGGCGTGTTCGTGCTAATTTCGAACCTGCTTTTATAGTTTATCCCTCCGTGGATCAAACAAACGACCACACCCAATTGACAAAAAGCGGTTTGCGATGCACGGCCATGTAATTTTTTTTTTGGAGTCTACCCATGCAATGGGACTAGCGACTTTGCGGATTGAATTGGCCACGGGGAAGCGATTCTAGGAATTATTGTCCCGTACGTACCTGCATGCTAGCGTATTCGGGGTAACTTATTAACTTATCTGGGGTTGCCCTCAGCAATCGCAGCCGCGTTATGTACAGATTGCCGATACGGTTGCCGATCGGCTCCGTGACCTCACCGTTAGGTCCAACTTTCATGCATTTTTGTTTTTGAGTTCGGCTCATATGCAGTGTGGTTTAGTCCAATGGCTTTCCGGATCAAATTAGTCATGGGGAGCATCATGCTCCTTTTACAATAAGAGTAATTGTCCTGTACGTACTTTCATGCCAGCGCATTCGGGGCAGTTGCTCCGGATCAAGGCCGTTACGCAAAAGGGTATGGACGACGAGTCTCATGACTAGTCACTGATCAACTCAAGGACTTCCCCACCGGCAGAGGTTGAGGTTCCGTCATCGGCCAAGAGAGGAGCTTAGATCTAACAAAGCATTCCCAGTCAGAGAGCCGCTGACTACCGAATTGAAACAGTGGGACTGCGGAACCCTTCATTAAGTCGGACGTTTCGGACGGCCTTGCTGACTGGCATGTTCCCAAGTGTCCCAAGTTGCCGTTTGGGTGGTCAGAAAGGAAATGAAACCAACGCTGATATTTTCCAACAATCGACGTCCATTGCACCATTACATATGGGATCGAATCAAATGAAACAAATACATGCCATGTTACATTGATGTTACAGAGTAGTGTCTTCCGCTGCGACCCTGTCAGCCTTCAACTTGGCTTCAGCCTGCTCTCTGGCAATCCGAGCTCGGTAGGCAGCCGTGCTCCCCGTGTTATCCAACCACCAAGTACCCCACGTCACAGCCTACAAATGACGGGGTACATCATCGGGGTCAGCGGAGGAAGCACTGGAACAACTTCTGGTCTCACTTTCAGATCTGCTGGGTTTCCGGATGCCAGCTGTGACTTGCGTTCAATTTGCTCAGGCATCAAGTCGTACTTGGAACGATCAAGAGGCTTTCACAGGACGTGTGAAGTCATCCGTCAGCTGAACTCGGTTGTGTTACTCACCTTGGCGGCCTCAATGGTTGGTGCGTCCGCCCCACCCTCTGCATTGTTTCTGGATCGCACAAGTGTGAGCAGGCCACACTCTGAGCAATACACGTCATGCATGTTCTCCGCGCCTTGGCGTCCGTTCTTGAGCGAATTGAACATAAACTCGCGCGTATGGACTCCTCGTCGGAGTGCTGTCCATACCCTGAATAAAAATTAATCAGTTAGTATCGTCCTAATCGTAGCCCCTCCGGAAGGAGACCTACCAGTCAATAAATTCAGTATACTTGCCGCACCCTTCACATGGCGATGGAAGGCCAACCACTTTCGTCCCGCCCATACCTGTTTCCTGGAAATCACGGCCAGCGAAGACTTGATTGAGTCTGAGGTATTCGTCCTCGGTGATGTACCATAGATACATTTCTCGGTCTCCTTCACGATAATTGAGGAGCTTCACGGGGGGCTTGATTTTGTTGCGTGACTGCAGTATGATGGCTATGAGATGCCAAAGGGGTCGAGACGAGGCAATGACTCACGGGAATGAAGGGTACTTCCTGATTGACGACTGGCATGGTTAAATTTTGTGATGGACTTCGTTGGGGCCCGACCAGTAGCAATCCGGCGTTTATATGATCTTGCAGTTGACTAGATGGCCTTGCCTATCACGGAAGCGAGCTCGGTTCAGCATTCCCTTGCTTACCATCGTGGTGACGATGTAGATACATTCAGACGAATTCACCCGACTTGTCTTGGAATCGATCACGTTAGGCATATACGTACGATTCTCGGGAGGCAATTCGATACGCGATCGCTGGAAATTGTACGTGTACATCTTCGTCGTTCGCTTTGTCCCCGCCACAACAAAGGAGTCAACACGTTCAGCTCGGCAGTAGTCACGTCGACAAGATGAAGGAATGGTTTATGGGACGCTGCAGTGCGTAACAGCAGTCGTTCACTGATCCATCACTTCTTTCCCCTATTTTTGACGAGGCCAAGGAGTGGTTACAATGAGCCACACCAATCGGAGATAGATCTTCGACGTCTTCCTGTATGCGGAAGGATTCCGGACTGCTACATACACATGACCTTCCGCAGGGGGTACCTATATTTCAGCATTGATCAGGTTAATCGGGCTACTCACTCGGTTCAACAAGGATGCAAAGCGTTCATCGCTTTGGGAGAATGTATCAAATTATCGAACCTACTTTGGGTCAATGGGCGCTTGTTCATCTCCTACCTTCAGATCATGCCATGCGTCATACATCAAGCCACTTAATTGTTTCTCCACATTTGATCGATTTCGTAATTTCCAGTCCCTTGCCAAGTGGACTGGGATTTCTTTGGCGACGGTACTTCCCCCGACTAAAGCGAGCTAGTCATCACTCGGCTGTGAAAGAATGGAAGAATACTTGGGTCTCAATGGGGATAGACACCTCCCTTGACCGAATTTGATCCCACTGCAGGTAAAGGGTCGTTGCAAAGCAGACAGGCTCAAGTGCTCGAGGACTGTGAAACCAAGTTGCAGCTAATCGGCGGTTCATCGCGTCACTTTCGGGACGGGGCTTATGCGTGTACAGATGCATGGCATCACTCCAGAAACTTGATGGACTGTCAGTAGTGGCTCCGCACAGAACTACCTTTTTCCACGGAACATTTGTTCCAGAACACCGGGGAAACTTTGATATGGCCATTTATACCAACATCCAGTTGGCTTCAACCATGAGTATTACCACTCGACATAGAGTTTTACGCTCTGGCGAGCAGAGGTACCACCACGAGAAAACGAGAGGATCCTGAAGCACGATTTTCCACTCCATATCAGCAGTTCTGTTTGAGGCTCGGGCGTGCAGGATGTTGTTCTGGGAATAGATCCAAAACATTGCAAAATACCTTCCAAACGTGGACCAAGGCGGTCGCGAGACAAAAGCTGTTGACGATTCATCGAGGCCATGAACATCAGATGAGTGATCAAGGGAGAAAACATTTGTTACCGTGCCGAAATTCATTTTCGGTGGCATGAATGCTCAATAACGTGTGTCTGGAAAGGTAAGCAGGTGGTCTTGTATCGATTCAGGACAGTCGGGAAATTAAGACCAAACAAATGGCCGTTGGAGTTACCATCGACGAGGATTTGGAACGGTGACGATGAAATCGACGATATAGACGAGGTCCACAAGCGAGAGGGTTAAGAACAACGCACTCATTTGGTGTGTTAGGAGACCATCAGCGCCGTTTCGAACCAACTTGTGATACTTTCCAGTGGCGTTTGGTGGGCTTTCCAGCGAACAAGCGCAAGGCCGTGGCGGTAACTTGCACGAAGGTGAAGGGGGGTTGCATGCGAAATGCCATACATCCACGAATGTTAGCAGACATGTGACCCTGGCGAATCTGAATCAACAACCCGTCTGAAGTCTGGCTCATCGAGAAATGTACAACGAACCTGATCGTTAGTTAAGCTCGGCCAAAAGGCATATCTTCTTTGCCATATGAGAGTTCCTACTACGTTACAAGTGGAGAAGAGGCAACATACCGTTGCTTACCTAAGCATCCCGCCTTGGGAATTTTCGATATTCGGTGTCTCTGACTGTTTTTCTTGGAGGGGCCATGTCTGATTCGTTTGCTGATCTCTGGGCGTCCTCAGCCCCTACCAAGCCGACTCCCCAACAACCGCAAAATAAGATTGGTTCAACTGTTCCGCCACGTAGACAACAGTACGACACTTTTTCGATTCTCTCTGCATCCCAACCATCCAGCAAGCCCGTCGCGAACTACCAGCTCAACGATCGGCAGGGCCGGCAGTCCCAACCGATTTCACGCGGAGGGGATGCGTTTAGCGGCTTGTTCACTTCTTCGCTCGATGGCACCGCCGCCAGTCGAAACCCAGACCGGGTTAACATGACCATCGCCGAGCGAGCCGTACTCGTACAGAAAGCAAAGTTCGCCCAAAATAACGCCAAATCTACTCAGATCGAATCCACAGTCGTTTCCCCCTCGCTTTGGGATGGACTCGACGCACTGGCCCGACCGACGACGGCCAGTCCACGTCCGCCAGTATCTACACAAGGCAACACGACCGCAAAAGACAGTTTTGATTTCGGGTTTGATGGCGAGCCTGCAGCCAAGGATGTATCATCCACGACGTCTCCTCCGAACGACGCTTCTATCGAGAACGACGATTGGGGGCTCTCCGAGTTCAGTTCTCCATCCCCGTCTGAATCACGATCCGCACCTGCACCCGCTAAATCGGTACCGGGGTCGAAGCCCACAACCCTGTGGGATCTCGACGAGTTCGGGTCTTCAGAGCCACAGACATCTCAAACCCCACCACAGATCCCAGCCCGTTCGTTCACAGGTACTCCCGGTGACTTTGACTTTGGCGATCGCGAGGATGGTATCCTCGGCGGCGATAAATCGGATGCGGAGGATACGTTTGGTATTCGCGGTAGTCATTCTGAGCACCCCGAGGATGATATACTAGGCGATCTAGGCAAGCCAGTGGTATGATACATTACGCTCGACGAATTACTGCTGATGTATGCGCTCTAGTCTCACTCACACTCACCATCTCCAAATCCGTCCACATCGACATCGGGCTTCGTTCGCCCACCGCGCACGAGTCCATCTCCACCTCCACACATCATCGGCCAGCTGGTTGAAATGGGTTTCCCGCCCGCTGACGCACGTGCTGCGCTTACGAATACCGTGACCGAAAACGGTTTCGACGTACAGACTGCAGCAGAGCTCTTGCTCTCACAAATGGGCCAGGAAGGATCCATACGACCATCCCCTCCCCCACCTGAGCGCGAGCGCCGCAGAAATGGGGACAGAGACAGGGACAGGGATCGAGGAGCCCATCCGTCACCACCAACACGCACCGACACTCATACGCAACCCCCCAAGCCCACTCAAACTCATCCGCAATCGCAACTCCAACGCGATATCACTGCGGAAAAATTGTTATCCCAGGCGAGCGAGATCGGTCGTGGCATGTTCAGCAAGGCAAACGCGCTCTGGAAAGAAGGGAAGGAGAGAGCCGTCAAGATATATGAAGAGAGGTCCGCTGCTGCCAACACTGACACTGCGAGTAGTACGTCAGCCTCGGATGGCAGACCACGATGGATGCGGGACCGTGAGCATGCGGGTGGTGAATGGCAACAACCGGAGCAAACGAAGGATCGCACTGCGGCCCGAGTTGGGTTTAATGATGACGAAGATGAGGGACAGGGAAGGGAGCGGAGGGTGGGACAACGCCCTCCTGCGCGTCGTCCCCCACAATCACAGATTCAGTCTCACTCGCCGCCTCCACCTCAGCCAGAGCGTGAACGGGAAGTTGATCTCTTCAGCGCTGACTCTCCCACCACTGCGTACCAGTCTCCCTTTCGACGTGGCAAGCACAAAATGCAAGCACCAGCATCTTCGTTCCAGTCGTCCGTCTCCGCATCTACGCTATCTGCACAATCAACCATGTCCACATCGTCTGGCCCGTCGATATCGCAACGGGCACCCCAGCCTCCACGCGCATTCACGACCATCATCGCGCTTTCCGTACTATCCACGTCAACGTCTCACAAATCCGCAGGAACGGACGCATACAGGCGAGGTGACTTTCCTGTCGCCCTCGCAGCGTATATGCGCGCACTATCTGCGCTTCCACCGGAACACATATTGCGGGTGCCCATCTTGACCAATGTAGCACTCGTACGGTCAAAGCTGGGTGAGCTGAGGGACTCGATCAAGGCATGTGAGGAGGCCGTCATGATCGTTCGACGGTTCGTTGGTGGTGCGAATGGGGAAGGTGGAGGTGGAGGAGGGATAGACGGTGTACCGTTTTCAGGGATCGAGTCAGATTTCGACGAGAAGACGCCGGTGGAGGTGGGGACGGGTAAAGTGAGCGTGATGGTGCAAGGTGATGGCGGCGCTACATCCAACGGGGACCTACCTACGTCCGTTGACCTGGTCGAGGGACTTTCAAAGGCATTTAGGCGACGTGCTGAGGCACTGGAGGGTCTCGAGAAATGGGAAACGGCGCGGAGTACGTGGGAGGTACTCTTTGGTGCGGAATGGGTGGGTGCGGGCGTGAAAGGGGAGGCAGCGAAAGGCGTGGGTCGGTGTCGCAGGATGGTCGACGGCGGTGCGGGTCCCGCATCTCAATCTGCTCCCCCAAAGCCGAAACCCAATTCTACGACACGCCCACGTCCCAAGCCCAAGCCTACACCCAAATCTGCGTCCCCACCACCCTCTGTAGCCCTTACCGCCCTTCGCTCCACCCACAACGCTCAACAAACCGAAGATGCTGCCCGTCTAGCATGCAAAGACGCCGTGGACGCTCGCCTGACTGCATGGAAATCTAGTCGGGAGGGTAATATCCGCGCACTCCTCGCATCTCTGGATGAGACCGTACTCTGGCCCGAGCTCGGGTGGCGTAAAGTTGGCATGGCGGAGGTGGTGAGCAAGGGACAAGTCAAGGGGGCGTACGTGAGGGCGATTGCGAGGGTGCATCCGGATAAGGTGAGTGTTGCGCATTGGTGAGGTGTGGATGATCTCATGGACGGGTTATACCTGGTTGACGTAGCTGAATGCGGGGAACACAACGGTGGAGCAAAGGATGATTGCGAATGGGGTGTTTGGGGCGTTGAACGAAGCTTGGAACGTGTTTCAGCAGCAACAGCAGTAATACCTTGGGCCGACTGCTCGTGAACGGACTGGGGTGGGGACGTGGTTAGAATTGGATCTATGGGTCGATATATTTATGAGTGTACATTTACATAGATAGAAGGGATCTACATGGTGCGTTTTCTTGCGATGACTTTAGTATACTCTTTACTACCTGGGCTAGTGTCTCTCTTACTCTCCTCCCTACATCGAGTTTGCTTTCTTGGCCGCAGCGAACTGAGCTAGATTTCCAGGATAACTCGCATGGCTCGTCTTCTCCGCGCTCGCACTCAGGTATGTACGCTTCATCTGGCATTCGGTGGTGCGACTCCAAAGCGCCCATGTGGTCGCCCATAGCATAGACCCGACGACGCCTGGGGGCATTCAGCGTTCTTACCAGTGTCCTCGCTGTGACCACGTCTTGTTGCAAGTGTTGATAATATAAAATCGTCCGGAGACGCACTGGCAGAGCCAAGTTAGAATCAGAGAGTGTAGCCCCAGTGGAACTGAATTCCGTACTTCACACACTCAACACCAATCGACTGGCGAGACATGCGACACATTCAAATGACTCGAAGTCAGGTCCGATCAGCGAGGGTATACGCTCCGGCCTGAATCAAAGTTGCTGTTTTCATAGGATAAGATGAAGAGCGCACCTTCTCTCAGGAATGCCTTTACCTGCGTTTGGGGTTGCATGCTGCTCGAACCCTGGAATCTGGAAACAAGATCCCCTTGGAGACTGAAACGACGAGGGAACGGGAATAGATGGAAAAGCATTGCTGGAGTGGGTAAGATCAGTGAATAGGCTCCAGGGACTTCGAGTATATATCCATATCTTATCGTTCTACGCTGTGAGTTTGGTCAGCCCACGCACACTCACGAATTAACACAGTGTAGCAGTCAGCAGTGCAATAGCTTGCGTCGCACCAGTTTTTACGCTGAGTCGGTACCGTCAAGTGGTTGCAGTCTGTCGTCAGTCTGGTGACCTGACTAATCCGCTCAATGGGCCAATCACAGCACGACTTCGAAGTTCTGTAGGGCAGCTGCATCACGTCTATTCCACAATCATCGAGCCCAGCGTGTTTCATTCAATCAGGTGTTCCGTTGGGCCGTGGCGCCTATGGCCTTGTGGCTACCACAATTTGTTCTCAGTATCTGCCAAAGCTTGGGAAACTGGCAACTATGCGCGAGGACTGGACTCGGAAGGTCAACGCCATTCAACTTTAACCCATTCGTTCAAATCTGCCTCAATCCGATGCTGCATCTCGTTGTCAATGTCAAGTAGGTGCTGTTGAATGTTTTGAATGCTTATTGTTCCCAGGCGAGTGACCACAACGCATCATGATGGGCCTGTCAACCTTGCTTGAAAGCAGTAGCGATTCACGACCCAAATTGCTTTCGGGCTCGACCAAGACCCCATGGTCGGTAAAAGGACATGCACAATCACAGAATACGGATCTGATCGTGCCGCCAGGTTCGCGACCCCATATCAGGTGAGGCCGAGCACAAGCCGGTACAAATGACCATTTTCAGGGACAACAAAATCACTTTTCGTGTCTGGGGGCGGCGATATCGCTAACCGGAAGCGAGTTTGGACCGCCGTGTGTATCGAATTCAACTCCAAGGCGGCCGATTTGTGCCCTTTAAGTATAGCTCCTGGGCGGAGCATTTGACACTCGTCTGTCTGCAGGCTCTGGTAGTACCATCTACGTCAATCACTGGCAGATTTTGTTTTTCAATTTTACCGGCATCCGATCAGTATGTACCCACTTACCGTAAGTGTCGTTTCCTCCATTCCCCAGAAGGATTAACCGCTTTTCGTAGCACACCGAAACAGGGAACATTTGATATCTTTTCGGTTAAGTTCTAGGGTACCCCAAACGATATGACGAAACATCTTTCTTCATGGTGGAGCTACGGTACGGAACGACGCTGTCACAGAATGCGTTCTCACATGACTGATTGCGATCCGAACAAGTCGAGAGTCGTTGCAAAGGTGAGCTCAGGGAACGCAGTGTGGTTACTTGTTTGGTCTGCGATGGGGTATAAATAGGGCTGAAAATCAGTATGAATCGTCAGACAACAGCACCGTCTATCTTCTGCTGTATCCGCATACAATGTCCACCTCTGGAAACACCGTAGTATGTATCTGCTAACGTGGAAGATGTCACTCTAATGAGACTCACAGCAATGGTCCGCTGATATGTGGCTGCACGCTGCCTCTAATATTGTCAACGAGCAAGCTTCCGACATCCCTGTATGTATTTGCTATGACGTGAATGATTTCATTCTCATGAGACTCGTAGCATTGGCCCGTTGACCTTATGTGGATCAACACAGCCTCTGATCTTGTGAACGAACGTGCTTCCGATGGCCCTGTATGTATCTGCTAATTACGTGGAAGATTTCACTCTTAAGAGACTCGCAGCATTGGCCCATTGGCCTTATATGGATTGACGCTGCCTCTGATATTGTCAACGAGCATGCCTTGAAGGAAGCCCACAAGGTCGCTAGTAGCCAGGGCATTTGCTGCTAAGCCACCGTTGTCCCAATGGCATCGTAGTCACGTACTACTAGCCATATCGTCTCTGTAACAGTAGTTGAATTTCGCCCATGCCGAGCGAGCAGAAATATCCAGCGAGTCATTTACCAGCCCTCAGACCATCATCAGAGCAGAATCATGCCCCAACGATGTCTAACACGTATAACTTTGAAGTACGAACAAGATAGATTTACCGAACGTAGAGCCGCGGTGAATACCTTGGCGCCATTTATTAAAATTCTCCGTTCTACACGTGAAGTCGGAGATGTCACTTTTGCCCACGATAGACCGACCAGGCTCGAGTTCAGGAGTATAGTGGGCGAGGATAAGGCCCCGTCTTTACATCGATGCGAAAAGGTTGGTGAAGTTGGAAATGCGATGATTTCTGTTCATATCATGGATATTTGCTTGTCCGTGAGATGCCGTGTGCAAGTGGTCACTTACTTATGTGCGCCAGCCCCAGGGTAAGTACCTAGAAACAAATTGAAAAAAAAAGGTGATGACGGTACGACCTAGCTTTCCCCATTTTCTCAGAGCGGTCGGTTCCCTCGTTTTCCATCGTGTCCTTATGCTACAGGTCGCCTATTCTCAGCCGGCTGGTCAACCACGGGATGCATAGAAAAAATCATTCTGCATTAATAGAGGAAATATATGGAATGTTTCCAAGTGACCTTATGAACATGCTGTTTACATGCAGCGGAGGTCCACCTCCGAAGCACTGGCTCCAAAGAAGTGGCAAAGAGAAATCACACCTGGTACCGTAACCACCAAAGTTACGACACGACCGGGTTACGGGTTGCTAGTTCCTGCAAAAAATAAAATAAAATAAGTGACGAGTTTCTCGGGCGGCAAACGAGGTCAAAGGACAGTCTCAGAATCATGAGTTGAGAGTCATTCCCACTTGTCAAGCGGGTCGTATTCATTAAATCAGTGTTGTTTTTTTTTCGTCATCATCGACAATTGGATGTAAAAGAGATGGATATTGCAGGACAAGGCTCACCTTTACAGGCCAGTGTAGAACGTTGATTTGACACAACCCTGGTCTCAAAATCACAGCTACGTTGACACGAGACTGTGAAACATTGCTCGCTTGTTAATGACACAGGTCGGACGGGAACGTAGACAAGGAGAAAGTTTACAAGTTTTTCGGGCGGAGACAGATTTTTATGGCTTCGGATGTTCGGCCGGGTGAAGGTTCAGAACGTTCAGATCTCGCGAGAAGCTACCAGGGTATGCCATTCACTCACTCAGCGCATCCAATACTATTGAGTCATAATCATATTGACCTCCTCGCCTTTTCTTAGAAGCGCTATGGGTCCTCAAGGTTGGGCACTTGGATCAGCTAATGGCCATAGATCTACAATTCGTCAAAACTTGACTATGAACCCAAACATATCGGTTCAACCACTCCTCCAGTGGTGATTCTAAACTATTTTCACGTACGTCCCTCGCACCTTGCAAATACAGATACTCGTTGCTTCAGGCCAGAGCCGTATCAACGAGATTCCCCGTGCAAACCGTTTCATCCGACGGCACGCCCCGCCGTGCGTGGGCTTGGTTGTAAAGATCGTTGAGCAATTCAACTTCATCGATGATCTTCTTCGGCATCTTTTGCTTGACGAGCTCCAAGAGCGTGATATTGGACACGATATACACTCGTTGGTCCGGTAGGTCTGCGTCCATCAAGTTCGTCTTAACGGTGTTCCTAGTCTGTTCGATGAATTCCCAGAGTGCAGCTTTGTACAGCTCGTCACGATGCTTGAAATTTTCACCCATTTCACTGTCGTAGCCCATCTCCGTCATCAGGTTCCGGATGTGTTGGTCCGCTTTAGAGCGTACGATGTAAGTCGGAATGTTGAACCGCCTTGCGTTGGAAAGGATGGCAATGTCCGTCATCGTAAAGCGATTGTCAAAGAGGACAATTATACAATCGAAGACATATAGGCCTTGACTGTTGAAGTACTGCCAGTCACGACACTGCAGCGTGCCTGCACCGGGGACGTCGTACCAGACGAACGGGGTCACGGGGTTGGTTTCCGGGTACCTGGCCATCTGTAGCGTGGTCTCGGTGATCCCAACGGCTGCGGCACCAGTATCCTTGCTTCGCAACCCTCGGAACGCATTGACGAGTGAAGACTTTCCGCTACCAGAAACACCAGTAATGGCAAAGTGGAAATAATCTTCCTTGTACTGGACACGCTCCTTAGCTGTTGCGAGTTCTTCGGGCGTGGGCGTCACGATGGGTTGGATACCCTCCTTTAGGTGCCTTTCAGCTTCTTCCTTCGCCTCAAGCGCTTTCTGCCTCTCCTCCATAGCTGTGCGTGTGGCCTCCTCAGCGAGCGCTTTTCCGGCCTCAGCCTTGATGCGTTCAGCAGCAGCAGCTCTCTGTGCTTTCACCGCATCTTCCCTCGCGGACAATGCTGCCCTCTCGGTATTTTCCCGCATCTTCCTCGCCCGTTCCTTTTCCTCACGAGCTTCCTGGAGAAGTCTATCCACCTCTTCCTTTGCGGCCTTCGCAGCACCTTCCGCAATTTCCTGTGCCATTCTAGCAGCCCGCTCCACCGCCTCCATCCGAATCATCATCAGCCTGATCTCCTCCGCCGCTCGCGCAGTGGCACGGTCCGCCTCCTCCTGACGTGCACGGGCTCGCTCACGTTCTGCCTCTGCCTCCCGCCGGATCCTGTCAGCGAGCGCGGTAGCTTCGCGAGCGGCTTGTTCTGCTCTTCGCTGGGACTCTTCAGCATGGTGGCGGGCTTGGATATCGGCGAGGGAGGGGTTGGGTATCAGTGGGCGACGACCTCTTGCGAGGAAGACGTTCACGAGGGTGGTGGCGATGACAACCCCAATGGAAAGAACCGTTTCCATCGTGCGTCGGGAAAGTGGAATGAGACTCATCCTTCGAGTGTGTGGAGGAAAAGCTGGTGGGTAAATTCCTGGGCCCGGGGATCACGGTGGTGGATGGACGACCGGAGGGGAAGGGAAGTTATTAATACTGGGACTTTTACCTCACTGGTGAAGCGTACTGCGAAGACGCGCTGTGGAGGTTACCAAGATGCTAGTCACCAAGATGGAAGCATCCAACGAGGCATCCTCATGCGATGAGCGTTGCATAGCAAGGTTGAAACGTTGACTATTCAAAGATATCCAATATACTTTGGTTCGTGGACTCTTGTGCCCATGGTGATGACTGCGTATCCGCGACCGAAGACCGTGGGGTTCACGTTTAATACTGGAGCCCTCCACAATGACCGTCGTAGATCCATATATAAAGCTTGCGCGCCGCTACCTGTGCTTGCATCTTACTTAGTTGTGTCCAGGGTTTTCAGAATCAGTTCAGCACGTCCTGCTTTGCTGTGAACCACTACTGTAGCTCCGTACCCGGATTCGCCAATTCAACGTTCAAACGTGACAATAAGAAAATGGTTTAGCGTAGCGGCGCGCGAGTGGTGCAGACATCAATGGAGACAGCCCGGCCGGAAGATTCCCAAATGGAGGGTTACTTCCGAACCGCATTACGACCTTTTCTTTTTTCCAATTTCACCCCCGCAAGTCATAAAATATGGACACCCGAGAATGGATCGACGCCTCCACCATCAGCGGCAGCGCGTCCCAAGCACTCAAACAATCCCTCCTCGATCTCATCTGTGCCCAAGCCAAACTCAATAAAACCAGAGGCACCCGAGGATTCGAACCCGAGATCGCCTCCCGGGTCGCATGGACTGAAATCTCCGTCGTGCCAAAGGCAGAGGAGCCAGAAAAGCCCGAGGGTCGTGTAGTGGGCGAGATCACCGTCGAAGAAGGTGCGGTCGTGCTCGTATTTTGGGACCGTCGTCTCGTTTAAGCACGTCCACTGAATCCCATGGCTACCTTTGCTAGATATGTTGAACGGGCAGGGAACGATGCATGGTGCTTGCTCTGCGCTGCTCATCGACAAGTGTGTTTCTGATACTATTCCAAACCTTCCCTGAGTGAGCTCTGTTGTTTCGTTCCGCCCCCCCCCTAGCTGTTCGACCATGCCCATCGCCCTTCTCAGCCTGGCAATGACAGGGAAAGGCGACCCGGGCGTCTCGCAGTCCCTCAACATTCTGTACCATGCACCCGCCGTGACGTCCGTCTTTCCACCCAGCACGTTTCGGTGCTTGAGTGTGCTGATACTCTGTTTCTATTTCCACAGGAACGATAGGTTGCGCATCGTGAGCACCACGATATCACTCGGCAGTCGTGCTCTATCGTCACGCTGTGAAGTAGGTGCCAGTGCCTCACT
The DNA here is from genome assembly GCA_038090915.1 of Boletus eberwhitei. Classification (NCBI taxonomy): domain Eukaryota; kingdom Fungi; phylum Basidiomycota; class Agaricomycetes; order Boletales; family Boletaceae; genus Boletus; species Boletus eberwhitei. The sequence continues at coordinate 27,303 of JBBPNO010000354.1, forward strand.
CCATCCTCCATGTCCTGGTTCACCTGTCTCCAGATCTGGAACGTCACCCGACACCGACTGGTAGCATCTGGTGTACACACCAAAATGATTGCTTCCGTTCCAAGCGCACCGAGCAAACTTTGATGTGCCTTCGAAACTATATTTCCGTCAAACATACTAAACGAAATGTGAGTATAAACATTCCTAAATGTAGAGACGAGTGAAAAGGAGCATGACGATGGGTGTCCCAAAGAAAACATACAAAAAAAGTAAACGAATGCGTATCACGTAGATGGTTAATAGACGGTGTCACAAGAGGCAAAAAAATGAGCGTACGAGTCAAGTCTATCGACCTCGAGAACCTCGGGCAAGCACATGC
>JBBPNO010000355.1:0-27659 GCA_038090915.1 Boletus eberwhitei
TAGCACAGCCCCATGAGTCAGTATGAGTCATACTAGTCCACATCGGGTGTACTCTCCTCCAGAGGCACCAATGACTCAAGAAAAGGGAATGGAATGGGAACCAGCACAGCCATATGTAGAATAGCATAAAAGGAGGCAAGATTTGCCTGCAAGATGTTTTGTACTGCTTTTCTTGATATAAAGCATCTGGTTGCCCCACTGTTGATGAGAGCATTTGTTCCAACGATTTTGCCATCCTGCTTCCAGATTGAGAGAGGAATACAAATAGAATTACTCTTCAATCCAGAAATAAATACAGGAGCTATCATGAAGGAGGGAAGTAATGTTGGTCCACCCCCTCCCTTTAAAAATGCATCTTCAGGGATCTAAATAGATTAATGGGTGCTGTGGGATTCTGGTCTAATGAGAGGACATTCACAGACTCCTCCCATTCTTCTGTGACATCCTCATGTGTCTTCTCCAGTGGAAGTCCTCACTCATCAAGCCCTGTGTCAAATACTGCCTTGAGCATTCTGAGAACAGTGTCTTGGCTACTACTCCTAAATACCTCAGCGAGGTACTGGTCCAGTGATTCCTGTTGTCATGGGATGGGGGATGTGGTGACGACCCTAGTTTGTACTGTTGGTCTTCTTATAGGTTTGTACCCAGGGTGCTTTCTTGTTGAGCATCCTTCTTGTTATAGATAAAGCATCTCTGCTCTCTCATCTTCTTGGCTCATTCAGTGGGAGAGAACATAATCCAATCTATGTCCATTGCATTCAGATCTTTGTGCCTTCCTTCTCTTCCTCCATATGTGGGTCTCAGTCCTTACTTCATTGCTTTGATCCTAGCATAGCCAGCATTAATGGTGGCAGCTTTGATATAGATGTCTTCCATTGTCATATTTGGCTTGGTGAGCATGTCTGATTGAACAAGTTGCTCAGTGATCTTGTCGTTGACTCCTTGTAAGAACCATTCTAGGAGAGGCTTTTCATCTTATACTTCTGACCTTACAGCCAGTAAGAAGAATTGGGATACAAATTTGTTGAAGCTTCCTCCCAGGCTTCTTTGTTTGAGGCTGGCAAGTTTTACACAAGCATTGTTGACATTGTTGTATGAACAGAAGGCAATCACAAAGGCCTGCTTTATTTTATCATAGGTTTTTTCTGATTCAGGCACTGTGTTGTCCACTAGCTTGGTGAGCCAAGCTTCTGAGCATCCCTTTTCTTTCCCCTTTGACATCCTATTCAGGAGTGTATGCTTCCTGACTTTTATCGGCATGTTGTCATGAAGGGTGAAGTATTTCTCCATTGCCAAGAGCCATCTCTTAGTGTCTTCATTTTCTCCATTCCATTCTTCTGGTAGGGCTGCTTTGTATTCAACCATTTTGTCTTTGTCATCACTTTCTGGGCAATTTGGGTGATTTGCAAATAGATATGTCTTCTTGGGAATCTACATTGATTGGTTCTGATTCTAAGTTTGACAGAGGGGTGGGATCTTTCAATGGGATCACAGATTGAAAGCAGAGATTACTGGATAAACCTGGAGTTCGAGATGGAAGGGGAGATGAATGGTCTCAAGGGTCTGGGTTGTAATAGTCTTGTTGATCCTGAAATGATATGATTCTTCTGGAGGAAGATATGTCTGATGAATTGGAAGCATGTGTTGGTGTAGCCTCTTCTTCTTCTGAGGATGGTGGGTCTTGTCCTAAGAGGGTGAAGAGGTTGATTTGTTGAATGGTGGTGAGGGAGTATCTACACCTGTAGACCCGAGGATTGCCTTAGGCTTGGTAGTATTAAGGGGCTAATAACCTTGATATTTTGTTATATGACCTGTGTAACTGTTGACATGTGATCATGTAATTCTTCTTAATCTACAACTGGCACCTTTCCAGTTCCCCAATTGCATGGTCCAGAGGGCGCTGACTCCGATATGCCGAGGGAAGGCTTTGTTACTACTTTGCAGATGTAGCTCACTGTACAGAAATCCAAAACATGGGCTGATATTTTTTGGGAAACAGCAAGTCAACCATGCTCTAGAGGGGGCAAGCCTGACTAAGAGCGATGGTACAAAGTACCACACTTGCTATTACTGCAAATAGCAAGAGTAACGAGGAGATGGCTTCCAGATCTGAGCAAGATTGAAGCAAGGCAGAACTTTGATGGAAGGTTGACTTTACACAGTAAATTAGTGTATATCAAGATTGGAATTTACATGAAAGAAGTGTCGCTGCATATAGTATGAGAAGGCTTCAGAGTAGGTTAACTATAAATACTAGTCGGGATAGACAAGAGGTGATGTCAGATTGGATCAGGGGGAATTGGACTATGAGGCTATGTGCGAGAGAGCATAGCCAAGGAGAGGCTGTCTATATATGAAATATAGTAAATATGAAATAGAGGGGATAAAGCATAGCCTAAATACAGTGTCCACTGCCTTGCGTAGCCTTGATGGCAGTGTTGATGGTCGGGTTTCAGAAAGCATCACCTTCTGCATTGAGGGTCAATGGGGCATCATGAAAGTAATCCCCCACATTGTATAGTAGGTCATCCCATAGAGAGGTGGAGGGGATGTCGGTTAGAAGGGAAAAATTGGTACTTCCCTGGTCAACTGTAACAATTACATTATTGTTGGCAGCACTATTGCATGTTACATCAAGAATCTAGTGTGCAATAAATGTCAATACATGATAAGTAGGTGCATCCACTTGGTGATGTGGTCTCATACCTTATTTGATAGTCCAAACTCATCTAGCATCTTGGAACAGTTGCAAGTGTAAGCCCCATGTGTGACTAGTAACAGGTAAATGCAATATATCAGTGCCATGCTATAACAACTAACCTTTGCTACCTCAACCATCTCCATTGGGAAGCTCAATAGCTGCCCCTTGCACTCTATGTGAATACAGAACACAACAAATGAGCAATAATTTGATGAGCTCCATATATCCATAGTAAAGTCAACCCTTCCTTTGTATTCCTGTAGCATTTTCACAATGTGCTATCATAATGCATGAACATGAATCTGACCTCACATGAGATTGTTGATGGTGATGGTATGTAGTACTCTGGCTGTCTGGCCTTCATCAATGTGAGGAACCTATGATCACTAACAATATTAAAAAGATGCAGGTTCTTTGATATCCAGCGCACTATTTCTGCACTAAACAAAGTCAGCACATCCTAGCCTTATCAAATACAAGAACAATTAGACACATACCATGTCTTGTTACAAGTATGCAAGCAATTCAAGTATGTTAATTTCACTTTTCCCTTCCTTTCAAACATAGCAATGATTGTATCATCATGGAATGGCTGTCAGAAGATAACAATGTCATCATGCTTCAGTAAATACAGGATTTCATCATAATGATCATACATAGTGCTATAGTAGTTTCATAGTAGTCATAGTGATTTCATAGTTAACTCATAGTGTTTATAATATTTATAGTGTTATAGTATTCAAAGTGTATCCATAGTATCATAGTATCATACTATTCTATAGTATTCATAGTACATTCATAATAGTCACAGTGTCATAGTATTGAAAGTGTATTCATAGTGTCCATAGTATTATAGTATTATAGTACCATAGTATTTCATAGCATTCATAGCATTCATAGTATATTCATAGTAGTCATAGTGGTAATAGTACTGTAATGTTAAGCTAATTCTAATTCTAATTCTAATTCTAATCTTAATCAAAAAGTAAATAAAAAGTATAGTCAGAAAGTGTACAAAAAGTATAGTCAGAAAATAGTCAGAAAGTGTACAGAAAGTGTAGTTAAAGTGTAGTCACAAAGTATATTCAAAGTATAGTAAAAACAAATTGTAGCCAGAAAGTGTAGAGAAAGTGTAGTCACAAAGTGTACAAAAAGTGTAGCCAAAAAAAGTGTAGCCAATGTGTAGTCAAATGTGTAGTCAAATGTTGTACATAAAGTGTGGGAAAAAAGTGTAGTCAAACTGTTGTGCAAAATATACAAGTCCATTTTCCCATACTCAATGTCAAAAAAGCAGATGAAATGACCTGACCTTACCAGAAGGTGCAAGCAACAATCAAGAGATGACAAGTAGGGTGAATCAAGTAGCTCCTGTAGTCAATCAGTAAAGCTGGGAAAAGACCAAGAGGACAAGACTGAGGTCCTCTGGTGGCAACTTGGGCCTTTATATACTATCTAGGAGTTTACACTTGTGTACACTAGATCTAATGATATGCTATGCTACATGTGTGATCAGTGAGGCTAACATGAGGGAAACATGTATATCAGTACAGCCATGGAATGGAAGGGAAGCATAGCATGAGGAGTACATGAGGTGAACAAGTCATAGATAAAGGCATGAGGCAAACATGTATGATCTTGTAGGCAAGCATGAGGTGATCTAGACCCTGAATGAGTCAAGGTGAATGGCATGAGGATGCCATGAGGCTGATGGGTCTAGATCTCTGCATGGACTTGAGCATTTGGCAGGTTCAGATTATAGGGGTAAAAGATAGGGGCTAAATGCAAGAGTCAATGTATAAAATTGGGAAAAATGGTAGAAATAAAAGAAAAAATAATGTGATCTGTAACACTATTCCCTCTCTAATAATTGACTTCCAGGTGATTAAAGGATAGCTTGGGCATAGGTATTTCTTGTGACGGTAAACCAAAGTCTGTGAAACTTGAAAGGAAATCTGTTTGCATAAGATGAATACATTTTGGGGCATTTGGATGAATCTTGTGGAACTCTTTGATAGTGTTTTGAGCTCCTTCAAGGTTACTCAATGGTTCCCAAGTACGATCTTCATCCATATATCCTTTCCAATGGACTAGGTATTCTAGATGTTTTCTTTTGAATTGAGTATTGACTATGTAGTCAACCTCATATTCAATCTCTCTGTTTTCAGTGACATTCACTGGTCCAGGTTGGAAAGTTGTTTGGCCATCAAGGCATTCTTTGTAAGGATGGACATGAGATATGTTCACAACTGGATGTATATGCATCGAGCATGGTAATCTTAGTTCTAGTGCATTATCTCCTACAAGCTTCGTGATTTCATATGGTCCTAGCCATCGTTCCATAAGCTTCTTGGAAGCATGGGTTAATTTAAGATTTTTGGTTGAAAGCCAAACTTTATTACTGGTTTTATATTTAGGAGCTTCTGAGCAATGTTTGTCTGCCTGGGTTTTCATCCATTGCTGTGCTTTCTCCAGGTTAGCTTATGTTTGAGCTAAAGTATCCTGCATGATGGTAGTGAATTGTTTTGCTGCAGGTGCTTTGATGACTCTTTGTTCAAAGCCCATTTTAGAAATATATGATTATGTTACTTCAAAGGGTGATTTCTGTGTAGAAGCTTGCTTTTTTGCATTATAGGAGAATTGTGCTAGAGGTAACCAGTCAACCCAATCTTCTTGCTTTTCAGCAGTGAAGAGTCTGAGATATTGCTATAGGTCTCTATTCATTCTTTCCATCTATCCATCTGTTTGTGGATGAAAGGCAGTGGAGAGTTTTGGTTGTATACCTAGTCGTTTGCACAAATCTTTCATGACTTGTGATGCAAACTATGGTCCTCTATCTGACATGATACTCCAGGGTAATCCATGGGTTTTTCAAATGTTGTGGAGGTAGAGTCGGGCCATGTCTAGTGTAGTGACTGTTTTGTTACAAAAGATGAATTTGACTTCTTTAGAGAACCAATCAATGATTACTAGGATTGAGTTGAATCCTTTGAATAGGGGTAGATCTATTGTAAAGTCTGTGGTTACTTCAATCCAGGATATATTTGATAGATCTAATGGTTGAAGTTTTCCAGGTGGTGCTGTGTTGGATGGCTTGCATCTAGCACATCATTCACATCTAGTGACATATTCTTTGATGAATGTGTTCATGCCAGGCCATGTATAGCTTTGTTGTATGAGTTCTATTGTCTTTTCTGATCCAGAATGACCTGCAACTGGAGTGTCATGATGGAGTCTAATAATTTCCATTCTCAGTTCTTGATCATCAAGAATGTAGATCTTTTCTTCTTTGTTGTAAAGAAGTTCATCTTCAAGTGTGTCTATGCTGTATTTCTGATGTAATGTGGTGATTTTGGATTCTTTGAGTAGATGTATGGCTTTTCTGATTTTCTCAATGATGGATTCAGAGTCTGTAGCGATGTGTACTTCTGTAACACTGATTTGTTCCAGTGGAATGACTAGCACTCTGGTATTGTCTTTTTCTATGCCAATGGCATGATCTTCTTGTCTAGATAAAGCATCGGCTTTACCCATAGTGGTGCCTGCCTTATGAAGCCATTTGAAATTGAAATGTGTTAGATACTGTGCCCATCGGGCTTGCTGATGGTTAAGGTCTTGGCATTTCATAAACCATTGGAGATTGGCGTGATCATTCCAGATTTTAAACTGATGGTGTGTGCCTTCCAGGTAATGATACAATTATTCGAGCAATCTAATGACACTAAGCATTTCTTTATCCACTACAGAATAGTTTTGTTCTTCAGGGGTCATGGAGTGTGAGGAGAATGCTATAGGGTGCCATTTGCCATTCTGTTCTATAGAGAGCACTGCTCTGGTTGCATAATCAAAAGCATCCATTTCCAGTTGAAATACTTTGTCATTGTCAGGATAAGTGGGAATAGGGGCAGTGGTGAACCTATGTTTGAGTGTGTCCAATCAAAGGTAAGGTCCTTCTTGGTTAGATCATTTAAGGGTTGTGTGACTTGTGCATATCCTTTAATGAATCTACAATGGAAGTTTGCTAGACTGAGAAAACTGCATATACCTTTAACATTCTTTGAAATCAGCCATTCTTTAATGGCTTTGACTTTACTGTCATCCATCTTGATTCCGTCACAAGATACTATCATGCCAAGGAATTCCACTTCTTGGACACTGAAGGTGCACTTTTCTGGTTTTGCAAATAGGTCATGATTTTTGAGGCATTGTAATACCTTCTTTATGATTCTTTTGTGTTCTTTTAGGTCATTAGTCTTTGTAAAGATCATGAGGTCATCAATGTATATGATCATAATGTCAGGCATGTCCAAGAATATTTCGTTCATCATGGTTTGGAATGTAGTGGGTGAGTCGCACAAATCAAAATACATTACTAGGGGTTCGAAGGATCCATGGTGACAAACAAAAGCTGCTTTCCATTCATCTCCTTCTTTGATGTGAACATTGTTGTATCTCCAGCGAAGATATATCTTCATTAATCATTTTGATCCTTTAAGCTTGTCTACAAACTGTGAGATCAAGGGAAGTGGATAATTGTTCTTGACCATGTGTTTGTTTAGATAACAGTAATCCTGTACCATTCATTTTCATCCATATTTTTTTGGTATGAAAAACACAGGTGATGTCTGTTTTGATTTGGAAGGTCTGATGTAACCTTTGGCTAGTTGGTCATCTATGAAGTCAGATACTTCTTTTTGTTCTTTTGGTGAAAGGGGTATCAGACAGCCTTTCTTTGGTTTGAATATATCTTTGAGATCTATGGCATGATTCCAAGGTTTTCATATAGGCATTTGTTCAGATGCATTCTTTGAAGAAACTTTCAGATGTTTGTGATACTGTTTTGGAATAAAATCTTCAGGTTTTGGATCTTTCTTCTGACCAGGTTCATCTTGTTTCATAGCAAAGATATGAGCTAGAGTTTCATGTTCATCAGCTTCAAGCTAGCATGCAAAAGGGGTTTTTTCTTTTATGGTTTGACATGTCCAGGGGTATCAAGTCATTTTGACTTTTCCAGAAGTCCAATTAATCTCAGGGTTGTATTTACTAAGCCATGTGTGTCCTAGAATTATTTGATTCTTTTCTAGATTGGTTACTTCTGCTGTGACCTGTTCACAATGATCCTGAAACTATATAATGATCTTGGCATAATGTGTGATTGATCTGGCAGTATTATGTGTTCCATCAACATTATATACTGGTATTGGATTCTCTAGAGCTAGAAGAGGAAGTTTAATCCTTTGTGCATAGGACTTGTCAATATAGATAGCATTAGCTCTGCTGTCTAAGAGGGCTTTGGTTCTCATGAAAGCATTTCAATGTTGAGTAGGAGCAATTTTCACTGATAGGGTTATATTATGATTATTCAAGGTGTGAATACAAGCATTGTCTGGGATTGAAGAAGAGTGATAAGTAAAATTAAGCACCAGTTTGAAGCCCCAGCTGAGCTTCAAATCAATTGAAGACCCTACTTGGCTATGATAGTTTAGGCTAGATGAATAACAGGATATAGATCTGTTATCAGCAATTTGGACACCCAGATTATTCAAGTTGCTCTGGCTTTTCTCTTTTTGTTAGTGAGTTCTTTGTCAAGAGTTCGGATCTTTTTGAGCTTGGAGCAATTCTTCTTGTGGTCCCCTCTAGACCAATTGCATTTATGACATTTGGTGGAGGGTTTCTTGCAATCTTTATCCATATGTCCTGTTTCACCACAATTAAAGCATACAGTAAACCTTTTCTTAGGTTTTTTTTTCCAAATGCATCTATCTCATGTTCCTGATCTTCTTCATCAGACCATGAAGTGTGGATATTATTGATATCCATTGCATTTGGGTTGTGAGATGGTCTAGATTGGTATGAGGAGTTTCCTGAAGGAAATCCTGACCCTTTCTTGCAGAGGAAGCTCATAGTCTCGATGAGCTCTCCTGCCTGTCTGACTGCAGCAAGGTATGTGCCCACATCTGTATGGTTTTGTTTACCTGCTTTGATCACTTGGTCTCTGATTTTGGGGTTAACATTCCATTCAAGAATGTTTACTCCATGAGTATTGCTGATGTTGGCTTCTTTATAAAGCTTTTGAAACTGATCTATCCAGTCACATATGTGCATGTTTCCTTGTTTGAGCTTCCAGAGCTTCTCTAGAGCCCAATCTGGTTTAGCAGTGGAATGGAACTGCTTTTGAATATCGGCAACAAGTTCATTCCATGTGTATGCTGGTCCTTCTTCTAGTTTTCTGTGCATTGTCCTGTCATGCAAGATAAGACAGCGACAACTGCTTCATAGAATCTAGGCAGGATGGTTTCCAGGTTGATAGCAATATAGGTTTTCATTTTCAACCACCAATCCTCGAACTTATTGATCTCTTCTTTGAATTCACCAGGATTGGAGAAGATCTCTATTTTCTTCAATGCTTTGGACAAGATTGTCCTTGGTGTGGCTGTGATCTGTGCCTGTACCTGTGCCAAGTCATTCTCTAGATTTACACTGTGGTTGACTGGTAGGCTGAACTGAGCAGCTACTAATGCCATCTGTGTGTCATGATCATGGCAAGCATAAAGGTCTTGCAAGAATATATTTCAGTTGAAGTTGCATGGGTTAAAGAACAACATGATGAGAGAAAGTCCTTACTAGATTAGATTACAATCAAGCAAGATGAAATCAAGGGATAAGAGGACTAATACTAGATTGATCTATTAAACCTCTAGTCTGGGAATTTTGGTTGTGGAGTCAATCTCCCAAGTATTTGCTGGTGGCGGCAATGTGGCAGCAGTTGCTTCATTGAAAGCGTTAGCTTTGATAGAGGCACTATATTGTTTATTGTCTTGATCCTTCATTTCATATGCTACCTTTTGTGCTTGAGTACTTATATCTACAAGTATATAGTTTCTTGCTTGATAACCACTACCTCAGTCCATTCTTGAAATGATCAGGCCTTACTGGAAGGCACTCGCAACAATCAATCGTGACAATAGGGTGAATCAAGTAGCTCTTGCAGTCAACCAGTAAAGGTGGGAAAGACCAAGAGAACAAGACTGAGGGCCTCTGATGGCAACTTGGGCCTTTATATACTGTCTAGGGGTTTACACTTGTGTACACTAGATCTAACAATATGCTATGCTACATGTGTGATCGGTAAGGTAAACATGAGGAAAACATGTATATTGTTATAATATGAACATTTTCAAAACTTTTACGTCTTATTATTCATACTTATAAAAATCACATGACCACAACACATGATCATGAGAACAATTACATAATCATCACATGACAAAGTCTAGAACCTGATCATGTGACCAACCTCATGTTATTAATCTCCGCTCCTTTCACACCTTATCTATTCTCACGTTCATTTCCATCTTCATATTTCTCACAAACACTTCTCTCATTTACCTTACTATAGTAATCCCTCACACGCACTGCTTGGTCCATGTGCCATCCTGTAACATATATAAAGTAAACACTTTGACAACTGGTACCCCAGTCGAATTCACTTGTTCACTAGCTATAGTCATTGCCTCGGCCATTGGTTGTTGTAGGCTGCTATTGGATGGACAAGACCCATACCCTCATCATTACCTTGAGCCAGGACTTGTGTAGCCTGCAAGATAGTACTGAGCCTTGTGGATTCTATTTAGGATCAAAACACTTGGATTCAACTGTTATACACAATGCTTGGACCCCAGAGCTAAGGAGATTCTCTAGTCTTCACCACTTGATGGTGACGAGTAAAGCACTCGACAAAACACTTGTATTATACACTCGTCCGGCGTCATAAATAAGGATAAAGTTGCTACCGGACATAGTGCACTAGCCCCACTTCTACTCTAGTTGCCGAGAGTAGCATATGTTGGTTCTACGATAGTGAACCCAGGTTCTTGTGATTACCTTTGACGTCACAAACAGTACAATATCAAGAGTCATCATGCCTCTCTCTCGAGTGCACACTTCCGACATTACAAGGAAAAGGATTTTAGTTTTTTTTAAGGAAGTCCCAGGTCACTGTGGTCACCAGGACAGATCTGAGCCCTCTGCGGTCGGCAGGATCAAGTTGTAGGAACACCAGAATGCATTTGGAAGATAGTGCATAGTAAGGTTCTGAAAGAAGAACATCAAGGCTGTTGGTTTATGCCAGCAAGAATCAAATATCAAGTTCGTGTCAATAGAGCTCGCCTGTGGCACCACCCCTTTGCATTCGGTGTCTGCGGTATCCATTACTTTCGTTCTTACCTCCACCCCCACTTCTCCCTCAAACCCATAATTAAATATGTTGGTGGATCTGGACAACCTCGTCCAAAGGCTTGCCGCCCTAAACATCGACAAGGAAAAGACTTCGGTCACAAAAAAGATCACCGACCCTGGTAATTGGAATGGCGATTGAAGCACCTTCCACACATGGTGGATAAAATTGTGGCTGTGGATCGAGGCACAGACATGGAGCTCGGACAAACTGAGATGCATAGTAGTGCTATCGCGTCTTGAAGGAAAGGCCGAAGGGTTTGCCCAAATAACCCTTGAAAATTATTACAATGAGGAATATGAAGATCTCCGAGATGACAGAGAGATCATCACTGGAAGAAGAGGAGACTCCGCCTGGCCATCCTGGCAAAGGCTACAAGGGGAGATCAAATCTTACTTCCAAATCGATGTGCTGGCACACAAATCTCTGAAAAAGCTTGAAGGTCTCTGACAAAATGGTCACCCAATTGATTTATTCGTGCAGAGATTTGAAATCCTGTGAAAGGAAGTGAACATCGATGAATACCATGCCACGACCTTGCTCAAGAAGGCCATAGATTTTAGAATTTACAAAAGAGCAAGTATGACCTTGACAATACTCGGTCAAGACGACTATAGCATGGTAAGGGACGAATACCAAAGAGTTGGTCGTATTTCGAAAGGATGGTGATCGAAAGGGGACCACCATCCACAAGTCATTTTCCACCCCGAGGGCCCCCATGCTATCCTCCTTCCCCCGGACCACTGCATTCACAATTCACCACCTATGGCACACAGCCTAGGCGAGGTGCACCCATGGAGATTGGGGCACAGCAAGCTGTCCCCTCTCTCCCGCAATCTTCCAATCCACATCCTGACAACAGGACATGCTACCTCTGTGGGCTTCCGGGCCATATTAAACCCAATTGCCCAAAGAATCCTTACCGCCGCCAACAGCGCCCCGCCCAGCAATGCCAGTTTGTGTGGGATTATGACTCTGGCACTTACATGCCCACCGCAGAAAATGAGTATGCGGCTTACCCTCAGGCGCAGGTCGCCCAACACCACTCGGAGCGACCGCTCCCTACTCTTCCGACAGCTGCACCAGTTCCACAAGCAGCACAATGGGCTTTTGTTTTGGATGAGGCAGAAGCTTTCTATAGGGATAAGTTTGAAGCCGAGGCCAGGCACAGGGTCGCCGAGGCTTTAAAAGGACACAGTGCTTGAACGACAAGGGTGTTCAGGTACAAGAACAATATGTAGATTGTACAGACTATGACTGTCCTATTTCCGATTTCTCTTCTGTACTTCGTAATTTATGTCCAAACTCTGTTAGAGTGTCTCAATTGAGCATGGTGTCAGAGTCTAAATATAATGTGCTTAATTCTCTAAATAAACAACAAAAAATAGCGTCTATTTATAAACCCCTCGAGGTCACTATGCATCGTGCAATGACGTTGTCATTCGGTGGAGAGTTTTCACTTGAGACCATCATACATTGCCAGCAGAATGGCCAGTGGCTCTGCTACAAGTTCAAATCTCTCTTGGACTCTGGAGCATCCCACACGTTTATTGATTTGGACTACATACAACATCACGGTATTCTCCATTTTAAACTGCAAAACCCGATAACGGTATATAATGTAGACAGCTCTAAAGGAGCTATTGGACAAGTCCAATATGCGGTAACCTTAATCGTGGAAGTAGCAGGACATTACGAAACTTTGGACACATATATTTCTAAACTGGGAACCCATCGCATGATCATAGGATATGATTGGCTTTACCACCATAATCCTAACATCGATTGGACCAACCAGACTATAGACTTCCCTCGCTGCACTCAGTATTGTAAAATTATGGGACTCGGACCTACTACGAACTTACATACTATAGAAGAAGGACTAAAGGAGAAAATACCCGAAACTTACCATGAATTTCTAGATGTATTCTCTGAATAGGAATCCACAAGAATGCCATTGAGGAAACCATGGGATTATGCAGTAGATCTCAAAGAAGATTTTGTATCCAAGAAAGGATGAGTCATCCCCCTCTCTGACACCAAAATGGAAGAAGTTCGCACATTCGTGGATAAAGAACTTAAAAAAGGGTATATTAAACCTTCTAAATCTCCACAGACTTCACCTGTATTCTTTATTCCAAAAAAGAATGGCAAAAAAAGTATGGTAATCAACTACCAATATTTAAACGAGGGTACCATCAAGAATTCCTATCCTCTACCCCTGATCCCACAGTTGATCAATAGGCTGAAAAATGCTGATAGATTCACAACCCTTGACTTACGTTGGGGTCATAATAATGTGCAGATAAAGGAAGGAGACGAATGGAAAGGTGCCTTTGTCACACCCATTGGGGCATATGAGCCCACCGTAATGTATTTCGGAATGACCAACTCACCTCCAACCTTCCAACAGATGATGAACGATATATTTAATGACATGTATGCTGTAGTAATTATTTACATTGATGATTGTATGATATTTACATTGGGGAAAACGGACAAAGAACACGAAGAGGTAGTAAAAGAGGTCCTTCAACGCTTACGCGAAAATGACCTTTATGTAAAACCTGAAAAGTGTTTCTTCTCGAAGGACAAAGTAGACTTTTTAGGCATGGTAGTATCTAAAGAGGGGATTGAGATGCAAAAAGGAAAAGTCGCAGGTGTTATGGATTGGCCAGTACCAACCCACCTCAAGCAACTTCAAGGTTTCCTCGGTATCTATAATTATTAGAGGTGATTCATAAAAGACTTTGCTAATATCGCACACCCCCTAAACGATCTTACCAAGAAAGACGTCCCATTTATGTGGGGATCCGATCAACAATTAGCATTTGATATGCTTAAAAAGAAGTTCACAATGGCACCATTACTCACATACCCAAATCAAGAACAAGAAGTATGTGTTGAAACGGATGCCTCAGACATAGCAACAGGAGCTGTGCTCTCGACATTATGCGATGACGGTAATTGGAGGCCTGTGGCTTTCATTTTCCACTCTTTTGATAGCGCAGAGCACAACTACCCTATTTATGACAAACAACTTTTAGCTGTCATTCAAGCACTTGAAGAATGGCAACATTATCTAATTGGTCGCGAAAGGTTTGAAATCTGGACTGACCATAGAAATCTAGAATATTGGAAGAAACTGCAAACTCTTAGCGGTCGACAAGCACACTGGCATGCTCTTCTTCAAGAATTTAATTATATTTTTGTTTATAAACCAGGGTCGACGAACGGTTGCACAGATGCTCTATCCCGCCGACCTGATCATGATGATGTAGTCACAAATCACAATACAAACATTACAGTTCTTCCACCTTCTGTGTTTATTAATTCTGTCGCTTTATCTTCTGACTTCATGACAGAATTAGAATCCATTTCTAAATCTATGAACATCGATGCTATCGATGATTTCTCTTTCGATTATAATATGAACATTTTCAAAAATCCAAAAAACAAAGTTTTTGTACCTGAACCATTACGTACTCGCCTCATAACTTTATGTCATGACTTGCCTATAGCAGGACATGGCGGTCATTCTAAAACTATTCATATCCTCACTCATTATTTCTCGTGGCCAGGAGTTACAAAGGACATAAAAATATACATAGACAGCTGCCAAGTGTGTGCCCTCACAAAGGGTAAGCAAAAGGCACCAGCAGGCAAAATCATGCCTCTTCCTGCTGCAAAGCATCCATGGGAAAATCTCTCCATAGATTTCATCACGGGCTTACCTGAATCACATTCGTTTATGGCTATCTGTGTAATCATAGATCGATTTTCTAAAGAAGTCATTTTCATTCCAACTTACAATACCTGTTCTTCTGCAGACTTAGCTAAAATATTCTGGGACAATGTTTGGTATATCCATGGACTTTCGTCTACTATAGTTTCTGATAGAGGACCACAATTCATTTTGGCGTTTATCAAAGAGCTTTGTAAGCTACTCGGTATTACGCAAAAAATATCTACAGCCTATCATCCCCAGATGGATGGTCAAACAGAGCATGTTAACAGAGATCTAGAACAATATCTCCGCACATACTGTGGAAAAAGGCAACACGAATGGTCCGAATGGCTCAAAATGGCTCAATTCTCCCATAATAATACCGTCACTACAGCCACCAGAGAAATCCCTTTTAATGTCACCAGAAACTATGCATCACGCATGGGTTTCGAAGGGAAACTATCTGGCTTCGCAGGAGAAACGAGTCGAGCCCACAAGGAAATAGAGGAGGCATTGAAAGAAACGAGAGAAAAGATGATTAAGTCATCAGAAAAGAAGTGGTCGGATGCACCTATCTATTCAGTCGGTCAGCAAGTCTGGCTTTCCACCGACAAACTCAATCTCCCCTATACGGCAAAGAAACTTACCCAAAAATGGATTGGACCCTATCGTATCACCCACGTTCTTCCTAACGCTGTCACTCTAAACCTTCCAAAAACCATATGAATTCACCCTACAGTTAATATATCTCGTGTCAAACCATATAAAGAAACACTCCCCAGACAACCTGTGGTTCGTCCAAATGCAATAGAGATAGACCAGGAAGGCGAAGAACAATTCAAGATTGAATACGTCACTGCCTCTAGAATGAAGAACTGGAAATTGGAGTACTTAGTACACTGGGCTGGATATGACGAAACAGATCGAACTTGGGAATCTGCTGACATCATAAACACTGCTCCGGAAGCAGTCGCAGAATTCCATAAAAAGAATCCCTCCACGCCGAGAAAACTACGAGGACTTACTACTACCATGTTTCAATCATTATTCTCTCCTTTTGAAAACTACACTACCACCAAACCAACAACGACTCGCCTGGAATTCGAGTCTTAAAGAGGGGATAGTGTTATAATATGAACATTTTCAAAACTTTTACGTCTTATTATTCATACTTATAAAAATCACATGACCACAACACATGATCGTGAGAACAATTACATAATCATCACGTGACAAAGTCTAGAACCTGATCATGTGACCAACCTCATGTTATTAATCTCCGCTCCTTTCACACCTTATCTATTCTCACGTTCATTTCTGTCTTCATATTTCTCACAAACACTTCTCTCATTTACCTTAGTATAGTAATCCCTCACACGCACTGCTTGGTCCGTGTGCCATCCTGTAACATATATAAAGTAAATACTTTGATGACTGGTACCCCAGTCGAATCCACTTGTTCACTAGCTATAGTCATTGCCTCAGCCATTGGTCATTGTAGGCTACTATTGGACGGACAAGACCCATACCCTCATCATTACCTTGAGCCAGGACTTGTGTAGCCTGCAAGATAGTACCGAGCCTTGTGGATTCTGTTTAGGATCAAAACATATATCAGTACGGCCATGAAATGGAAGAGAAGTATAGCATGAGGAGTACATGAGGCAAGCAAGTCATAGATACATATATAAAGGCATGAGGTGAACATGTGTTTGTCTAGACTAACATGTGTGATCCTGCAGGCAAGCATAAGGCAATCTAGACCTTGGATGAGTCAGTGCAAATGGCATGAGGATGCCATGAGGTTGATGGGTCTAGATCTCTGCATGGACTTGAGCATTTGGCAGGTTCGGGTTATAGGGGTAAAAGATAGGCTAAATGTGAAAGTCAATGTATAAAACTGGGAAAAATAGTAGAAATAAAGGGAAAAATAATGTGGTCTGTAACATTTAATCTGTCTCTTTTGTGCCTTACTAAACCAACTATAGGATATGCCATGGCCCATCCATCTATCTGAGCCAATGTCTATGGAGCTACATCAACCCTTCAATTAGGTATTTGGGTGGATGGTCTCCTTTTGGACTTCTATCTCATATCTATATGGTATGCTGCCATGGAATAAACTCATATTTACTTTGCAGATATTATGTCTATAAAGTTTTCTGATGATATATATAGGAATGACAGTTTATCTGATGAAGCAGAGGTCCAACTCTTTCAGCAGAGATACCTTGTAAACCCACAGTCCCCTAACATGTCATGGCCTGTGGGCTTTGTGGTATTTCACCATCAGCACTACTTTATTGTAATTTTTGACTATAGTACTAACATTGCATATGTCCTGGGAAGGTGAATAGGTGATAGTTGTGAGGAGTTTGATGAAGACCTCAACAACTAGGAGATTTAAATGGGCCCATTATATTGGACTCAGCTTGCTGCACCTCATGGCATACATTCCAGAGATTCCCATAAGGTCATGGTAGTTACCCACCATTGGTGCCAAAATGGAAGGAACTATGGTTCTATCACTTGCTTTGTATTGAAGCATTTCTGTATGCAGGCCTGGGACTCAAGAATAATGATATTCACATTCCTCTGATATCCTGTGGACATGAACTTTATTGGTGGATGCTGAGCACAGTTAGTGAGGCCTATAGAGCTTCATGGAACAATTAGAATCATCTTACTGCATCCCACCTACCACTAGATAACATCTGGACTATTTGGGATAATACTCTCTTTGTCACTGATGATGACCTTGCTACTATAAAGAATAAGACATCTGAAAAGCAATATTCTCCTGTGATTCATGATCTGAACATTGCTTCTATGAATTGCCAGACTTGCTAAAGAGCTCAGTGGATGGATGACCTAGATAGGGACCATCCAACCACTCCATGAAGTAACAATGAACCTCCAATGGACCTTGATGAAGATCCAAGTGAATAAAGTGCAAGAGGCATTCTCAAAGTCAAATACCAAGTGACTCAGAAAGCTATTTAGACTTCATTCAGACACCTAGTATGCTCAATGCAGAGATTTACTTCTATTCTGTGCCATCAGAAAAAGATGGCTGGAGGAGAATTCTCCTCACAACCATTGAAAGCATGTCAAGGACTGGTCTAAAGATACCATGTTCTGTTTTCCAAGACCCACATCTCCTGTTTATCTTCCAGTATACTTAAGGCATAGGTGGCTACCTCCTGACAGCAACTTTGACCAGTATGAAGGTGCACTAGTATATAAAAGCATGAGGCCCTATCTGTTATAATATGAATATTTTCAGAACTTTTTGTCATTCATTTCTTTAACTATAAACTCACATGATCAATAACATGTGATCATGAGAACTATTACATAATCAATCATGTAACAAAGTCTAGATTCAAATCACGTGACCAAACACATGTATTTAGTCTGTTTCTTTCACACCTTATCTCTTTCACATGTTCATTACTGTCTTTTCACTCTCATAAATACTTCTATTATATATCCTACTATAGTAATTACTTACAAGCACTGCTTGGTCCATGCACACATCTTGTACATATAAAAAGTAGACACTTTGATGACTGGTACCCCAGTCAAATCCATTTTTTTCCGTCACTAGAAGTTATTGCCTCAGTCTTTGGTCATTGTAGACTTGTGATTGAATGGATGAGACCCCCACCCTCTACATCCATTGAGCCAGGACCAGTGTAGCCTGTGACGTAGCTCTGAGCCTTGTGGATATTTTCGTTGAGGATGATAGTATCATAACACTATCGCAACCCATACAAGTTCATCATAGAGCCCTATGACTGGCAGGGCATATGGACTATGTTTCATGACTATGGTTGGAGACTCCAACCTGGCTTCAATCAAATATTTTACCTGGATGATCTTGTGCATGTTCTTGATCCTATTATGGCAGTTGGAGTAGCTGATGACTATAATCCATCTTGGCAGGTTTTTGATTATATAGCTAGTGGGTCAGTTTATTGGTATTATTATCTTGTGGTATAACTGACCTATATGACTCTGTTCTAGGCACCTATTCAATAAGATGCCAGGCTGGCTTATATATATTACAGTGATCAGAAACACATCAATATCTCCAATGTCACTATCTGTGGTGCCATAAAAATGCTCGTCTTGGATCTCATTGATTCTATAGAGTCATTTGATATATTCATCTGAGGTCAGGTTGGACAGAATGATATTTGCATTAATCTAGAATGTAATCATGTTTCATTGGAACCTGCTGATATTAATGTATCTGTGGACAACAATAGTCTGATCTGGATCTCATCCTATTTATGTTTTTGCAAAGCCATGTCTATCTTCCTAGGTCCAGTCCTGGACAAGGAGGCTCCCATCTGAAAGCACAATCATGTCTATGTGGAGGTCCTTGTTCCATAATCTGAAGAGAATGCAAATGCTTTGGATGGATGTACAGAGTGGTGGTTCCTGCCTTTTACTCTTAGTTCTATTCCACATATATCATCTGGATTTATTAGTGGTGGCAATGGCACTTTTAATGTTTATATTTTTTTTCAAGGATAATTCATTATGATAAATTCTCTGGATGTTGAGCAACCAATATCCCAAAGAAAGTCCTGGACTACATTTGGATGAATGTCCTACTTCCTACTATGTATCACTGAAAATGTTGGCAATGCCAAGACATTCTATGTGATGCTCATCCTACCAGAGGTTTGCTACAAGGCATGCAAGGGTGGTGCATGTTGTTGCAAACCTGGTTGTTCAAAGGCAGTTTTATTTGCAACCACAAGTTCTGGTGAATATCATGGAATAGATGAAGAATATTATACAGGACAAGCCAGAAAAGCTAACACTCTTTGGGTTTTTCTTTCTTATCACTGAAGCAAAGGATATTAAATTATGGACCAAGTCCTCTTCTAGTAAGAAAAAACCATTTTATGCTCTCATATCTGAGTTTCCTGCATTGGACTAGAGCTACAACACTAATAGGCAATACAAGGAACTCATTCTAGATCTTGGAACCACCTTTCATTCCATCTGTAATAATTTATTGGTTGGCTTTTGGACGTTAGAATAGCTGAAGGCCTCCTTTGGAGCATCTGGATTTTCCCATGATAATGTCCACCATATGTGTACTCTTGGATGATATGGAGGAATATAAGCGGAGATAAGTCAAGAGAGGACTCGATAGACTTACATCTGCTTTTGAAGTGCCTACAATCTTGCCTATAAGGCCATCCCATCCAACAACAACTTTTTCATATTTGTTTTTGACAGTGATGCATATGCCTATTATCCAAAGTTCCAAAAAAAGTACAATCTCACCATTAAGGTATATGAGGAAAAGACAAAGCAGCATTCCAAAAGTGTCTATGATGAGCATAGACTGAGTGGCTTTACAGCCATGCAGATTCTGGATGACTTGGAAGCTATTGCAAGTCACTTCAATATTTCCTCTAGAATACCCACTCACTGGCAACATGACATTATAGATTGAGAGAGCATGAGTAGGGGGAGAGTGAGAGTGCACAGCTAGACAAACAGTCTTAGTCACATGTGGTAGAATGGACTAATTGGTAATTATCTAGATAAATAGTCTATGTACATAGTAAGTGATTAGTTTGGCATGATAAGGAAATAGCTCACCTCAGTCATGTGCAGTAGAACTATGACAGACCACATTATTTTTCCCTTTATTTCTACTATTTTTCCCCATTTTATACAATGACTTTCGCATTTAACTCCTATAACCTGAATTTGTCAAATGCTCAGGTCCATGCAAAGATCTAGACCCATCAACCTCATGGCATTCTCATGCCATTCGCCCTGACTCATCCAAGATCTAGATTGCCTTATGCTTGCTTGCAGGATCACACATGTTAGTCTAGACAAACACATGTTCACCTCATGCCTTTATATATGTATCTATGACTTGCTCGCCTCATGTACTTCTCATGCTATGCTTCTCTTCCATTCATGGCTGTACTGATATGTATACATGTTTCCCTCATGTTTGCCTCATTGATCATGCATGTAGCATAGTATATCGTTAGATCTAGTGTACACAAGTGTAAAACCCTAGACAGTATATAAAAGCCCAAGTTGCCACCAGAGGACCTCAGTCTTGTTCTCTTGGTCTTTTCCACCTTTACTAGTTGACTGCAAGAGCTACTTGATTCACCCTATTGTCACTATTGATTGTTGCTAGTGCCTTCCGGTAAGGCCTGATCATTTCAAGAATGGACTGAGATAGTGGTCATCAAGCAAGAAACTATATACTTGTAGATATAAGTACTCAGAAGGATCAAGACAATAAACAATACAGGCAAGTGGGTATGAGAATGTAGAACACATGATACAACTAGAAGTGAGAATGTATATAGGTCCATAAAATGATGGCTGACAGGGCTGATGAGTGGCTACACTCACGCTTGCCAGTGCTGACACTCCCCCTCAAGCTAGGCAAAGTCCAAGTTTGGCCACAAAATGCTTGACCTTGGGAGATAGGAGTGCTTTGGTGAACATGTCAGCAACCATTTCACTGGTTAGGCAGAATATAAGTTGAATTTTGCCTTTGTCAACAATCCAGCAGACGAAATGGAAGTGGATGTCAATATGTTTTGTATATGACAAAAGTCTCAGCAATGAGAAAGTGAAGCCACCAGGCCTCCTTTGCAGCGTGGGTTCAAGATGAAGGAGGAGGCTGACTTGAATTCAGTGCCAAAAATGGTGACTAATGGAGATAAGTTCAATAAGTACATAAATCAGATAGCAGCTGAAAACTGGGCATACTAGTAGATCCAAGTCTAATACACTTTGCAATAGTCCTGTTTGCACGGGATTCTTCAAGGTTCAGATGGTCAGGAATGAGCCTAAAGAATCTGAAGGAGAAGTAGTAGGGAAGTTGTCCACAGATTTTTAGAATGGGAAACACCCTCAATGCATATTTTCCTAAGTCATGCAACTATAACAGTAATGTCTAAGTCTCAGGCAATCCATGTGCCTGTACAACTATTTATTTCCTTATATGACACTCAAGCTGTTGAAGCCTGCATCCTCATTGATAGTGGTGTAGAAATCTCACATATCAACTATAATTTCATCAAAAGAAACTATTTACCCACTACTTGACTCCAAAATTCCAATAAAACATGGAACACTGATAAATCCCTCAACAAGAATAGGGTCATCAAATTCACATGTGACCTTTTCCTCAACATATAAGGAGTCAAACTCTGGACAACTCTTCATGTTATCTCCTGTCAGAAGGAAAATATCATCCTTGGACAATCATGGTTATGCACCTACAACCCATCCATCAACTGGATTAAATGGATGCTCATGTTACAATATTTCCTAGATCAAATCATGGACTTCTACTGCACCAGGACCCATGCACTCCCCACTCCTGACTATGGATCCCCTAAAATCAATGAACATGTGGACATCAATCTCATCATGTGTCATCACCTCTGTGGCTTTCTTCAAAAGAAACTGATGAGCAAGAGTATCTTAGAAATACAAATGAAAACCATGTCCTCCCTGGAATTATCTGGGGTGTATATTTTTATGTTGCTGCCCCAGTCATTGCCAAACTTATCCTCACTACTGAACTTGCCGAAGCCACTGAAAAAGCTAAGCCCAAAGTAGAGATTCCTCTCAACTATGCCAAATATGCCTCTATCTTTTTCAAAGAAGCAACTGACCATGTCCCACCATTCTATCCATATGATCATGAGATCAATGTTAATGACTCCTTTATTCCTAAGATCAGAAAGGTCTATTCCTTTTTTCCAACTGAACAAAAGACAACTAATGAGTTTCTTGATGAAAATCTCAAATGTGGAAAGATCTGTCCATTCAAATCCCCCAAAGCAGCTCCCTTCTTCTTTGTCAAAAAGAAAAATGGTGAACCCTGCTCCTGCCAAGATTACCACCATATTAATGAACACATCCCTCACAATATCTACCCACTTCCTCTTGTTTCTAATCTCATTGACAAACTCAAATGGGCCAAGGTGTTCACCAAGTTTGACGTCCACTGAGAGTATAATAATATACAAATGAAAGAAGATCATCAATGGAAAGCTGCCTTTGTAACCCATTGTGATCTCTATAAACCTACCATCATGTTCTTCAGTCTTTGCAACTCTCCAGCCATGTTCCAATGATTCATGAACGACTCCTTTCATAATATGATCACTGAAGGTTGGCTCATCATCTATATGGATAACCTCCTGATCTTCTCTAGCAATAATAAAACCCAACATCAACACATGGAAAGAGTTCTTGAACACATGGTCAAGTTAGACCTTCATCTTAAACTTAGTGTACCTTTGCCACCTCTGAGGTAGAATACCTTGGTATGATCATTTGCCCCAACAAAGTCACCATGGACCCTGTCAAACTCAATAGGATCACAAAATGGCCTATATCTACAAAAGTCAAAGGTATATGCTCTTTCCTTGGCTTTGCCAACTTTTAACATTGGTTTATTCCCAACTACTTCACTGTCATACGTCCCCTCATTGATCTCACCAAAACCAACCAATCCTGGATTTGGACACCTGCATGTCAAGATGCCTTTGACTGCCTGAAACAATTGTTCATGGCATGACCAGTCCTTCAACTTCCAGATTTCTCTGCCCCATTTGCCATTACCACTGATGCCTCCATATATGTAATTGGTGCCATCCTCTTCTAGTCTGACTCCAATAGTAAGTAGCACCCCTGCTCATACCTTTCTGAGTTCTTCTCCCCTGCAGAACATAGCTATGATATTTATAACCACAAACTCCTCGCCATTATCTGAGTGCTGAAATCCTGGCATTATTATCTCCATGGCTCTGCCTTTCCAGTACAGGTTTCCACAGACCATAAAAACCTCATTTACTTCTGTGCACCACAAAACCTTAACTGCTGCCAAGCCTAGTGGCTCCTTGACCTTGCCAACTTCAACCTCAAACTAGTCCATGTTCCTAGCAAACTACTTGCTGGACTTGATGCCCTATTCTGCTATCTAGATCTCCTTTCTGATGCTGATAGCGACAATATGGGAGTCACCTTACTACCCCCATCCCTGTTTGTCAACCTCATCAATATATTTTTCACTGACTGAGTAAAATCAGCTTCCTCAACCAACCTTCTTGCACTCCACCAATTGCAAACTTTAGATTCCTCTGCCTCTAGCTTCCTTTTCTCTCATACATCTAACTGGTCCACCACTGAAGGTGTGCTCACTTTCCACAACCCCATCCACATTTCCCCAGATGAGGTCCTCCACTGTTCCATTCTCCAATATTGCCATGATCATGAGGTAGCCAGCCACCTTGGTTATCTCAAGACTCAGCAACTTGTATCCACTGACTATTGATGGCCCACCCTCACTGCATACATCCATGCCTATATCACTGACTGCCCCACTTGTCAATGCAACAAAGCCAACACACATCCAATCATTTTCCCACTTGCTCCTATTCACTCACTTTGCTTTCATCTGTTCCAACAAATCTTCTGTGATCTTATCACCAACCTCCCACCTTTCAATGATTTTGACTCTCTTCTGATTATGGTCAACCATGGGCTTATGAAGGGGGTAATTTTATACCCAACCAAGAAAACCATCACCACAGAAGAGATTGCAATCCTTTTCTTTCACAAGTATACCTCCACTTCAAATTGTACAACAAAATCATAATTTGCCTCCACATTCACTTGTGAACATGGAAAACTCCTGAAATATGACCTCTCTCTCTCCACCACTTATCACCCACAATCAGATGAAGAAACCAAACAAGTCAACCAGGAGATTGAGACCTACCTTCAGATCTTTTGTGGCCATGAATCCACCTCATGGTCCAACTCTATATCTCACACTGAATTCATATACAACCACTGCCTCCATTCCACTATAAACCGATCTCTGTTCTTTCTCCTCATGAGCTATAAATTCTATATCCTACCATACATTCTACTAGAAACCTCCATTCCAGCAGTAGAAGAATGTCTTGCAAAACTCTCTGCCATCTGCAAAGAAGCCTTAGCCATCCTTGAACTTGCATGCCAGACCATGGCCTCCTGCTTCAAATGACACTTCACTCCTTTCGAGAAAGGACAAAGGGTTTGGTTTGAAGTCCACAATCTCAAATGCACACCCAAAGTTCACCCCAAAATGAGAAGGACCCTTCATTATCACCAACATCCTATCTCCTATCACATATAGGCTCCAACTCCCAAAAACATAAAAAATTCACCCTGTCTTCCATGTCTCACTCCTTTTGTCCAGCCAAGAGAACACTGTGTTCAGCAAGCACCTTATACAATCACCACCTGACCTTATCTCAAGGGAAGAAGAATACAAAATCAAGAAAGTTCTCAAACACCAAGGACTCACTTCCCACCACTCCTTCCTGATCCAATAGAAAGGATACTCCACAGAAGTAGACTTGTGGGAACCTGAGCAGCATTTGAAACACACCAGCTCCATCCTTCTCAACCATAAAAAATATCACCCCTGAGTTTTTCCTCCACCCTCCTTTCCACCAATATAATCAACAATACCAACATAACTGCTGCCTTGCACATCATTGGTTCCCTCATGTTGATTTATGATACTCTCCCTTCTCAGTTCATTGATTTCATTACTATATTTTCTTCTTCATCTCTTACTGTTTCTACACTCCTTAATGACAATTCTCATCCATCTTCTCCTCTATCTGGTTTTACATCCTTGCTGCATGCCATAACTTCCATGTCTCTCACCAACATCCACCAACATCCCAAGCTCTGTCATTTCAGTAGACATTTTTAGCAATGCCAATCACCTTCACAATGAATTCCCCAACCTTGAGACAATCACTTGCCTCATGTATAACCTGGAGGACCCACAACTAGTACTTACTGTTGCCATCCATCTTGATATGGCTTCCCCTCTACAAAGCATATGTCAAATCCAGAGCAAACTTAAAGCCTCTATATTGAATGCCGTGCATCAGCTCAGCATAATTGAGTTCTTAGACAATGTAAACCACTACCTCTGTGATCTCCACAATGCTGAATGCTATGTAGCCAATATGAGTCCTCCATTAAACACCAGCTCAGACTCCCAGTTCAACCCTTCAGTATTCTCCTCTCCTCTTGCTGAGAATGAACTCCACCTCGTCCAATGCATCAAAGCAGCCTGGACTGAACATAATAAGAATACTCCTCTTGGTCCTAACCACCCCCACTACAATGAAGCATGCTTCAATTGTCATCATCTAGGACATATCTATATCACCTGCCCCAACTGTTGATGTCTGACTTGTCTCTGCTGGGCTCTGGGGCATGTGCAAATATATTGTCCTCTCCATTGTTACATTGATTCACCATTACCACCATAGTCTTCATTGTCCTCTGGGTATGCCCCATCCTCTTTTCCACATTCAGTTTGCCACACCTACCCCCACACTCTACCTGTTATACTCCATGATGCTTCAGATGAACTCTCAACCATGAAGCTGCCCATTCCATGACTCTATATAATTTCACTGGCAACTTCCATGACACTCCCAATATATATGATAATGAGACAAATGGAAACATTACTGGCTCTCCTTATAGTGAATATCAAGGACTTAACTAAGTCTCAAATGGTAATGTTACAATTCTTTTCTCTCTCCTACTGCTTCCTCCTCCAACTCCCTTTTATCTATGTACACCCATAGATTCTGAACTTCAATCATTAAGTTATTGAGATCCCACTGACTTCTATTCAGGTGAAAGCAATGGAAACTACAAACAATAGGTTTTCTCAGACTTTTGCTTTGCCTCCCATGGTTAGAACACTATAAGCTAGGGGACTAGTTACCTCCTAGATGAAACAGTATCTAGCTCAGCTAGATGTGAGTCAGTGAAATACTTAGTGTAACTAAGTGCATAGTTTGTTCGCCAATTTCCAACAAATGTTGAAGGATTGGAATTGAGTTACTTCAATTGTGGTCTGGTTAGTAAGATGTTAGTGGTGTAACCAAGTGTAAACAACAGTAAACATGTCTAAATATATACTAGTCAATACTATCAAGTTGCTAGACTTTGATTAGTAGAGGTAGTCTAGTGGTGGTAATACTGATAGAAAAATGTAAACATGTGTAAACAAGTGTAAACACTCCTAAATATATACTAGTCAACACTACTATGTTGTTAGACTTTATTGAAATGAATTCTAAAAAAGTTGTAGAAGGTCAAATGAGTCAATTGCTATAAAAAGCAATGACTTTGTGGCTGGTAATCTATGGATATGCTGGATTGTTGACATGTTGACATGTTCCAGATAATGCTGGAATGGGTTCACACTTCACTTAGTTTACTCAGATAGGTTATAGTAACACAATTTTATTATTTCCTAAGGAGAATGCAAATTCAGGCTTTGTTTGGCTATACTATCACTTATCCCTTTAGGTGGGCAATTAGCTGGGTAGCAGATATGGTTGGGTTCTAGTAGTATTATATTCTATTCCCTTTTGTTGCCCTATTTAGGGTTTTCTCCCAAAAGATGTCCTACTGTATTTCACTTGTACACTAATGTTACAAGTCTTTTACTCCTAATAATACAACTAGCAGTCCTATGCTATGGAGATGGTCCTGCTCAAGGTCCTCTGAGGGTTGCCTGTGAGAGGAACTCCAAGTGGAATGAGAATTATTCTCCTTGAGAGAATTTCTTTGGGTGAGGCAAACTCTGAGTGAGAAAGTCTGCTCTTTTGGTGGCCTGAAAGGCTCACCTTTTATAGATAAATATCAAAAAGGGTGTCCTTTTATATTACAGCTTGCACAGTATTGTTTTTCAGTCTCTGTTATTGAGCAATTTTAGGTAGTGTGGGAGGTCAGGGTTCATTTCATTGCATATACCACATTTGCCTGTATGAAGGCTGTATGAGCTAGTATGAGGTCAACTAGATACAACAAAAAGTGAACTAGATGACTGTAAATAAATGTATGCTATATGTACCAGTCATTATGAATAGTGATAGAATGCT
>JBBPNO010000356.1:0-27563 GCA_038090915.1 Boletus eberwhitei
CAAAATTTACGGCTGCGGGGTATCTGCTTACCATCGTCCACATCATACAAGTGGCGATAGGGATCATCGGGATCATATATGACGAGAGGTCCTCTCAATCCGTCACAAGTTTGAGAAGAATAGTGTGAGTGATACCAATACGTCCCCGCCTGATTCTTCGCTTCAAATTGGTGAAGGAAGGAGTGGTTCTGGCTGATCGGACATTGCGAGACAAATGATGTACCATCAGCATAGTTTGTACCGTTTTGAAACAGTCCGTGCCAATGCTGAAGGAGGTGTGAATGCCGTTTTCTGATAGAGCTCCTCGGTACATACCACACTAGTGCTCAGCCACATCTCTGGATCTTTCAATTCATTGACTACGTTGATTGAAAAGCGCTCTCCCTTTGATTGAACTTCAGTCAGACGAACAGCGACGGTGGTAAATAAACACACTTTATTAGCCTTGATTAGCGGTCCGGGGAAAGTGCCTCCGGCAACCGTAGTCCTGGAATGGAGTCAATATACCAAGGAACGAGTGATCGAAAGACAACCTACGAGCGCAAGAAACCATCTGGCGCAAGCTTTTGATTGGAAATCGTTAGGTTAGTGACGGGTCCAACAGCATAGGGAGCTGGCAGAGAGCCGGTTGTAGAACGCGAGACAATGTACGCGGCATGGGTGATCCAAAAAATTGACGAAAAGAGGGCCGAGAGAATAAGCATTACAGGAATAAAATAACGCCTACCGCCCAGTGGAGACTGAACAGCTCGGACAGGAAAATGAATGGGTAACTGGCGTTTGGGTAGCGAGAATTCATTGAGGTTCCTTGCTTTTATGCGGTGAATTTGCTCTGAGCCAACCAAGGCCAAGGTCCAAGCCGTGAACTAGTATAATCTCGGCTACCTCGGGAACTGCTCGGCGGCATCCGACACGGCCGCCAATGCCAATCATGCAACCAGTGTTGCATAACGTTTCAGTAAGTTAAGCATAGCGCGTCAATGGCTTACATTTCCGAATTCGGCTTGGTACGGTCAGCTTCTGACCTTTTTGGGCTCAGGGGTTAATACAGCGTTGGCAGTGTTTAATTTGATGAAGTCAAAACGACTGGTCTTGCAACATTAGGTACAACGCCGAATTTGAATACGTATCACTGCTAAACCGAATGCGACATACACACATGGTTAACTTTGAAGCTGAAGCAGAGCCTGAACCATGTGCTGTCGGATAATGTGATACCATCTTAGAGTCACGCTCCCTCGATCTCCCGGAAATATGTATCTATAATGCTAGGTTCCCGGGGTCGCCATCAGCTCATGTATATGTATATGGCAAGCTGAGCGCGCACACGCACTCGCGCCAGCTCGTTCTCGATGAGCACAGATCTAGCGTCATAGAGCACGAGCCGCACCAGTTGCTCACTTTACCAACTTTTATGGTGGGCCCTTCCCAATTTCACACGCAATCACGTCGTTGTGCTTCATGCTTGTATAGCTGAAAATGTCGGTCGTGTAGGTATACAAACCTGTATGCTACAGTGTGTACCTCGTCGGACTCTTTTTTCTCTTCTTCTATTGCTATCGTCGAGCGTTGCTGGTCATATCCCGAGTGCTGCACCGCTTGCGTGTCTACATTATGACGTTCCGTTGCTTCTACTTGTGGTATATACAACGCACACGCATACAGGGATGTATCAGGAGCAGGAAATTACATTTCATATGTTCAGTATCATAAGTATCATGAAATTTAGTGTAATGTCCTTAATGTGCCTATGTATCCCGGCCCTTGAGCCAAAGGAAGAAAACAAAATCAGGATCTGAACATGCATACCTTGGTTGCCAACTATCCCCAGGTTTGTTTGTCCCCAGGCCAGGTTCGAGGCGCACAGTTGATGTCAGCCCGCTGTGCGAGAAGCGATCAATCTGCAGTTTGCGCTAACACGATGAGGTACACGATATACTGGGGCTAGTGATCAATTCTAAAATCATGCTAATCTATCGAATTTGACGTACTGGTTCAGATGCCAGTCAATGTGACTACATATCGTCACAGGGTTTCCCCCGTGAATGGGCCGTAATCACTCACCACTGGCAGTGGAGGAACGGCCCCGGATTATCCGCGTGACAAAACGGATGCATCACGTTGTCAGTAGATTCGCCGCCTATGGACACGATACCGTGGCGGACAGAATTCACAAAATTCGTCGCATTGCTACCCGCGATCCTCACATCGAATTTATGCTAAGAATGGGACGGACAAGACGGAATGAACTACATACGCGGTGCAGATATATAGGACGCTGAAAAAAACGCGCGCAGAGTCAGCATAGAACGTCGTGTTACAAACGTAGCACTTACGGGAAACCCAGGAGCCGCAGTAGGGTTCGGGAAGCTTGTTTTTACAACCTTGTTCAGGGGAAGTACATAGACACTTCCCTTTCGTAACAGTTGGGAAGGATGTTATACTCCACTGAGAATTTGGAGAGGCATATCATGGATAGGCACACGTTGTCAAATGTAAAGTACACGACGCGTTGACGTCCACAGCAAGTTGAATGTTTACGTCCGCCTATATGATCCCGGGTATCCCGAGAGCGCCAGGGTTGATGAGGGAGTGCAAGCTGCCTTCATCGAGCGACAGATCGTACGGGTCAGGTGCTGACGTAGGATCTTCGTCTGGTACTCCTTCATATTGCAGGATGGCCGAATTTTGACCGTCCTCGAAGGTGTTGGATAGTCGGTCGAAGCGCAAATCCAATGATTCCTAACGGAGTGGTTTGCTATAACAGCTGCGGAGTAACGTTTGACCAACAGGATGGGTATCGAGCCAACTTCAACGGGATCCACGTCAATCCCATTTACTGCTCATCCGATGACCATCAATCGTGAAGTTGAATGAAGGGTCGCAAGACATGCTAACCAGGCGGAAGCGATATCGTAACCCCGGCTCGACATTGACGACTGAGAGGGGAGTCGACGGACCACCAGCATAGCAACAACGGCAATTATTTAGGGCCGAATTCACAATCCCTAGTCCGAAGGATTAGCCAAGTTTGATTGATGGTGTGCGATACCATGAATTCAGGACAGCACGGACCTTTTATTGCATAAATTTGGTTACCAATCTGAGAGTAATAACCGTATTTGCTGATTGGAGTTATAAGATAAAGCGCGGCCGGAAATTTGATGTAAACCTACCACCATCGACATCGTACAAGTGTGTAGAGGGTCCTCGGAATCATAGTGGGCCTCGAAGTCCATCACAGTATTGAGTTGAATAATGTGGGTGGTACCAGTATGTTCCACTCTGACCGGTGACAGCGAATTGTGCTGTGAACGCACCATCCCGACGAAGCGGGCACTGAGTGACGCATAGAACACCATTAGCCCAGTTGGACTTGCGCTGAGAGATTCCGTGCCAGTGCTTTGAAAGGTACATGACGGTGCGGTTCGCAAAATTACAAATTACTTGCGGCGCTAGTTTCCAGAGGCATAGCATTGTCCATGAGTTCATCGATAAGTTGAACAGCAAACTGATCATTCTGGTGAAGGATAAGTACGCAGATATCGGAAGTCTCATCTTGTTAGCCTGGATCAGCGGCGCAGGGAACACACCATTAATAAGAGCCGCTTTACAAAACGTTAGGAACGTATTAAGAATCGACAGTCAACATCAACTCACGATCGGTTGTGCTCATCTGGCAATGTAATTCTTCGCGATATAAAATTGGCTCACAAGTACAAGCACATTTGCTGGTGTAACTGTGGGTGCTGGTGAATGTGTGACCGATACCAAAGTGGTAGGGATCGACAACGCATTGGAGGTACGGAGTAGTGAAACGCAAGGACAGACAGAGAACACATTTCGAACATTACGCGAGGGAATCGTGCTGCTGAATCGGCACGTTTACACTTCTCTATACGCGGGCACACCGAGAACAGATCCGACATGATTTGAGATGCTGTTGCAATGGATGCGAAGGGGCTCAGCCTTCCGTTGCTCGCTCTATTCTTGTGCTGCGTTCCCGCTGAATAGGAAGTGGTGCCAATCAGCGCCAGATCTGAGAAGGAGTGACGCGGCACTTTTGCGGTAAAGTTAGCAACTCGTAAGTTAGCTGACGGACTCCTTCGGACTCAGCTGCGGCGCCGCCCCGCAGGCGGCACCAGAGTGACGATTCAGGGTGACTAAGTTAGTCACAGTGCGTAATCCTAATCAACATGCGTCGCGGCAAAAGTCCGAATCCCACTGACCACTGAACGTTCGAACGTTGAACCTTATTAGTGGCTCTCTCTCCCCAGAAGCTTCTACTTTATAAATACTTGAACAATTTTGGCTATCCAGGTACATAAACTTGTCTACGGTGTACCCCGGAGTAGGTCTTTTTTTATTTTTAATTTAATTTAATTTTTCATTCTTCTATCACTGTCGTCGACGTCGCTCGTCATATCCTCGGGCGCTCTATCGGACCTGCATCATAATGCGCACCTTGCTTCTACTTGTAGCATACACAAAATCAGAGCTCAGGCACACACACACAAAGGATGAAAGCATCTGGAACATTGCCGTATGCTATGTCAATGTATACTGGTCCCTCAGCCCAAGGACAAAAGCAAAAACGGGACTCAAACATGCATGCCCTAGACTCCACGCATTCCCAAAGTTTCTTGGCCCCTAATTCTAGGTCGAGGCGCACAGTTGATTCCAATCCGCTGTGTGAAGAAGTGATCAATATCTACAGTTTGGGCTAGCACGGTGAGATACACGACATACCTGGTATTACTGGGGCTAGTTCTTGAGCCGCTTGAGCCGGTGCTTCTGCCATCACGACAGCAAGTCCACTAGACACGGTGAGCAATTCTAAAATCATGTTAATCCTTCGAAGTTGACGTACTGGTTCAGATGCCAGTTAATGTGACTACATATCGTCACGTGAGACACGATCTTAGAGCACTCTCCCGTCATCACTCACCAGTGAAGGAACCAAGGTCCAGGGTTATTCGTGGAAAAGCGGATGGTCACGTTGTCAGTGGCGCTGCTGCCTATGGACACGACATCGCGGCGGACAGGATTCACGAAATTTGTCGTATTGCTCCCCGAAACCCTTACAACATCAAATGCATGCTAAGAAAACAATCAGTTAGAATAAACAGCGGAGTGAACCACATACGCCGTGCAGATGGATAGGGTGCTAAAAAAAAAGTGCGCAAAGTCAACATGGAACGATGTGTTACAAACGTAGCACTTACGGGAAACCCCGGAGCCCTAGTAGGGTCCGGGAAGCTTATTTCTATAGTCTGGTTGAGGGGAAGTACATAGACACTTCCGTTTGGTAACAGTTGAGAAGCAAGCTGTGCTCCACTGAGAATCTGGAGAAGCACAGGGACAGTGGGACTGGCATAGGACACATCGTTGAACAGAAAATACCCCGACGAGTTGATGGCCACAGCAAGTTGAATGTTCACGTCCGCCTTCCCGATCTCGGGTATCCCGGGAGCGCCAGGGTTGACGATTGGGTGCAGGTTGCCTTCATCGAACGAGAGGTCGTACGGGCCAGCTGTAGACGTGGGATCTTCGTCTGGTGCTCCTACATATCGCAGGATGGCCAAATTTTGACCGTCATCGAAAGTGCTGGATAGGTCTGTGGAAGCGCGAATCCAATAGTTCCCAACGGACTGGTTTGCTGTAACAACTACGGAGTAGCGTTGACCAACAAGGATGGGTATTGAATCAACCTCTACGGGATCCACTTCATTGCCTTCTACCTCAATAATAGTCATCCGATGACCATCAATCGTGAAGTTGAATGAAGGGTCGCAAGACAAGCTGATCAGGCGGAAGCGATATCGTAACCCTGGTGTGACATTGATGACTGAGAGGGGAGTCGACGGACCACCAGCATAGCGACCAAGGCCATTGATCAGGGTCGAATTCGGAAACACCTGCACGAATATTGTACTGAGTTCAACAGAGGATAGGTGATACCTAAATTCAGGTCAGACTTTGACATCTTGCTGCTTAGAAAATTGGTTACCAATCTGAGAGAGTGATGACCGTATTTTCTGTTTGGAGTTATAAGGCAAGCGCGGTCGGAAATTAGATGTAAACCTACCATCGTCAACGTCATATAACTGTGCTAGAGGGTCCTCAGGATCATAAATAACCAGTGGGCCTCGAAGCCCGTCACAATATTGATTTAAATAATGTGAGTGGTACCAGTATGTTCCACTCTGACTGGTAGCAGTGAATTGTGCCGTGAACGCTTCGTCCTGACGAAGCGGGCACTGAGTGACGTATGAAGCACCGTCAGCCCAGTTGGACTTGCGCTGAAAGATTCCGTGCCAATGCTTTGGGAGTACATGAGGATGCGGTTCGCAGAATTGGATGTATGACTGCTTACGATGCTAGTTTCCAGAGGCATAGTATTGTCCGTGAGTTCATTAACAATTTTAACAGAAAACGGGTCATTCTAGAAGGCATAAGTACGCCGATCTAGAAAACATCGAAATTCACACTTTCTTGGCCTGGATCAGTGGCCCAGGGAATATACCATTCGCAAGAACCGCTCTACAAATCGTTTAGCAATTATTAAGAAGTGACAGCCAACATCAACTCACGATCTATTATACCCATCTGGCGCGATGTAATTATTCGCGACATTCAGTTGGCTCACAGGTCCAAGTACACTTGCTGGCGTAGGGGTGGGTATCGGTGAAGATGTGGTCGAGCTCGAAGTCGTGGAGATCGACAATACATTAGGGATCGTGAGGAGTGCAAACGCAAGGGTGGACAGAGAAAACATTACAGGAGGTGTTTGCGCTGCTTTAGCACCCTTGCACTTCTTTTATATTCGAGCACACCGAGGATTGCCAAAATAACTTGTGATGTTGTTTCAGAGGCATGCGGAGGGCCGCAGCCTTCTGTTATTCGATTTATTCTTGTGCTATGCATGCCGCTTGTGCTCCACATGCTCATGAAACTGTGTGGGTACTTACGAGCCTGGCAAATGCACGAAGAAGGTACTAAACAGGGGGTAGTAATTTCGTAACGCAGAGAGAATTCAATCACTGCGGACGTACCTTGCGAATCAGGAGAGATTATCGTGTACCTGTTTGATAGGAAGCGCCGCACACCAGCCGATGGCGAACAAGACTGGTAATCACAATCACAACAATCACCGAGGTATGTTTGTGTCTCTAGCGATGGCTAGCATCAAAGTGATACTTTGCATGAATTGCAACTACATATCAAGTCTCCGTTATCTGGAGTTAATCGCAAAAATGGTCTCAGTAGTATAACAATAGTGAAAAAACTGGCCTGGCAAGCATTCAAAACCCTGGCACAGGATTTCCGACCAGTAACAGTGACTGCCATTGGAATACGAACGTCGTGTAGCTATGCCACTGCTTACTAATCACATAGTTTCTTCCATTTGGGCCGCTCACTAACTCTCTATGTGACTTACTACACTCATTGATACTTTGTTGATCAGACTGCTGGCGTCTTGCGTCTGGGACTCTGCCCTCCTCCGTGGTGATGCCGCACTGCTACAGCCAGACTCATATGGTCAGGGGCTCTGCCAGGGCGCAGCAAAAGTACAAAATTTCCGGCAACCCAATTGCGAGTATCAGATGGTCAGAAAGTGGGTTCATTCATCGCAACACCAGATGTGAATGCCAGTACTGTTTCAAGAGCCGGAAGATGGTTTGTTGTTGGGCATGAGGACAGAGTGACCGTCTGGGGATGGGATGTAACAAAGTATGGAGGGGTTGCGCTCACAGGATTTGTGTAGAAGGTGCTCTGCGTTGACCTTTCAACGTGTTTTCGCAGTTGACGTCCCTAGGAAATCTATGGGACCTGCATTACGACGCGCCGTTTGCTTCTACTTGTAACATACACGAAATGAGAGTTCACGCACGCACACAGGCACACACGCAGAGAAATGCAAGTATCTGGAGCATTGTCGTATGCTAAATATTGTAAGAAATTGGTTACATAAATATCTTCTGATCTGTCTATGTATACTGTCCCAGTTCAGGACGGCGGAATCGTGACCTAAACATGCCCTAGATGCCCAGGCGTGTTTGTCCCCAGTTCTGGTCCACGCCGCACAGTTGATCCCAATCCTCTGTGAGAAGTGATCAATCTCTACGGTTTGCGCTAGCACGGTGAGGTACACGACATACCTGGTATTACTGGACCTAACTCTTGAGCTGCTTCTTTCGGTGCTTCTGCCATCACAGCAGCAAATCCGCTAGACACGGCAATCAATTCTAGGATCATGTTTATTCATCCAAGTTGACTTACTGGTTCAGATGCCAGTCAATGTGACTACAAATCGACACGTGAGATCACGATCTTATAGCACATTCGCCGTGATCACTCACCAGTGGAGGAACCAAGGTCCCGGGTTATCCGTGATGAAGCGGATGGTCACGTTATCAGTAGCGCTGCTGCCCATGGACACGACATCGCGGCGGACAGGATTCACGAAATTCGTCGTATTGCTACCTGCAAGCCTGACAACACTAAATTTGTGCTGAAAAAATGTTTATTTGGAGACAAAAAAGGCGAAGTGAACCACGTACGCCGTGTAGATGTATAGGGTGCTGAAAAAAACGCACGCAGAGTTAGCATAGAACGTCGTGTTTAAACGTAGCGCTTACTGGAAACCCAGGAGCCAGGGTTGGGTTCGGGAAGTTTATCTCTATAACCTTGTTCGGGGGGAGTATATAGACGCTTCCGTTTGGCAGTAGTTGAGAGGGGTGTTGTGCTCCACTGAGAATCTGGAGAAGCACGGGGACAGAGGGATTGACGAAGGACACATTGTCAAATGTAAAGTACCCCGTCGCGTTGATGCCCGTAGCAAGTTGAAGGCTGACGTCCGCCTTTCCGATCTCGGGTACCCCGGGAGCGCTAGGGTTGATGAGAGGGTGCAAATTGCCTTCATTGAACGACAGTTCATACGGGCCAGGTGCTGACGTGGGATCTTCGTCTGGTGCTCCTTCATATCGCAGGATTGCCATATTTTGACCGTTCGTGAAGGTTGGGGATAAGGGTGTGGAAGCGCGAATCCAATAGTTCCCAATGGGCTGGTTTGCAGTAACAACTACGGAGTAGCGTTGACCGGCAAAGACAGGTAGCCAGTCAACTTCTACGGGCTCCACTTCATTGCCGTCTGCCTCGATGACAGTCATCCGATGACCATCGATCGTAAAGTTGAATGAAGGATTGCAAGACAAGCTAAGCACGCGGAAGCGATATCGTAACCCTTGTTGAACATTGGTGACCGAGAGGGGAGTCGATGGACCGCCAGCATAGCGACCAAGGCCATTGACCAGGGTCGCATCCGGAACCGCCGGCCCAAAGAGTAGACCGAGTACAGGAGAGGGTTGGTGATACCTAAATTCAGGTCAGCTCAGACTTTTTGCCGCTTAAAAATCTGATTACCAATCTGAGAGAGTGATAACCGTATTTGCTGATTGGAGTTATCAGATAAAGTGCAGTCGGAAAATTGATGTAAACCTACCATCATCAACATCGTATAAGTATGCTAGAGGATCCTCAGGATCATAAATAACCAGTGGGCCCCGAAGTCCGTCGCAGTATTGAGTTGAAAAATGTGAGTGATACCAGTATGTTCCACTCTGACCGGTTAGAGTGAATTGTGCCGTGAACGCTTCGTCAGGACGAAGCGGACACTGAGTGACGTATGAAACACCGTCAGCCCAGTTGGACTTGTGCTGAACGATTCCGTGCCAATGCTTTGGGAGTACATGAGGATGCGATTCGCAAAATCAGATGTATGGCCACTTACGACGCTAGTTTCCAGAGGCATAGTATTGTCCGTGAGTTGATTGACAAGTTTAACAACAAATTGGTCACTCTAGAGAGGGGTAAGTATGCCAATCCACGTAACATCGAAATTCTCACCTTGTTGGCCTGGAGCAGCGGCCCAGGGAATATACCATTCACAAGAGTCGCTCTACAAATTGTTAGGAATGTATTAATAAACGACAGTTAACATCAACTCACGATCTGTTGTACCCATCCGGCGCAATGTATTTGTTCCCGATATTCAGTTGGCTCACAGGTCCAAGCACACTTCCTGGTGTAGCGGTGGGAGCTGGTGAAGATGTGGTCGAGTTCGGAGTCGCGGAGATCGACAACGCATTAGAGATGGTGAGTAATGCAAACGCAAGGACAGACAGGGAAAACATTGTTGAATATTACGGGAGGGGTTCGTGCTGCTTTTAGCACGCTTGCTCTCTTATATTCGGACACACCGTCTCAGAATCGCCGGAATGACTTGGAATGCTGTTTCAGCGGCATGCGGAAGGGGCCGTTATGCATTCGATTCCTGTGTTATACGTACTACTTGAGGTCCACACTCTCATGGGGAACTGTGCGGGTAGTCATCGCCGTTCTAGCGATGCAGGCCGATCCGACCACTTCCGAGACTGGCAAAATGTACCAGGAAATGACGAAATATGGGGCGGTATTTCCGTACCCTAGAGAAAATTGAATCACCGCAACGTACGTAGCGAGTCGGAAATCATCATGGTTCATTGTACCTGATTGATAGAAAGCGCCGCACACCAGCCGATACGGTGCATAAGGCTGGTGATCACAATCACGACGACACCGGAGCTGTGTTTGCATGTCACGGTAGTACGATGGATAGCATCAAAGTGACACTTTGCAAAAATGGCAGCTATCCAGTCTCCCGTTATCTGAAGTCAATCGAAAGAATAGTCTCAGCCGCATAACAATAGTGAAAGAGTGGTCCTGACGAACATTCGAAACCCTAGCAACAGAACTTAAGTCCACAAGTATCGCGATCAAGTTCGCTACCGCAGTAGCCGCATTTGGTAAAACGATGGCCGTGCAATGTGGCGCTCTGGCTAGCCACCGGCCGGCTAGTACAGCATTGTTGATACTGGCGCGAGCTAACTACATTGACACAAAGACTCTTCCAACCGGGAGAAAATATGGCTGGCGTGGATGGCAGTATGTGCGGACTACGCAACCCAACGACTTAGACGAATTTGTTTACCCTCCATGATACCGACTAAATGACGCATCCATTAAGTGGTTGGTCGCAAGGTTGGTCGGTACTACAGCGGCAGCTTGCCACTAATAGAACTTAACACCGACGAACAACAGGTCATTGCCGAGTATAGTGGACGGATCAAACGTTGGCAACTTAGGCCACGAAGCTCACACGAGTCCGCGAGAGGGCAGTGGATCTGTGGAATGGTAGGGATTCCGTGGAATGATGACGCTTGAGCTTGAACACGCGCCATCTCGGAACAAAGTTCGCTCCGTAACGTGGAATTGCTGTCTGATGAAGTGACGAGTCTGATAGGTATACAGACTATTAACCGAAGTCGCTAGGAGGGGTCTCGTCCGGAATTGCATCTGGCTGTAGGTATCGTGGAGGCTTGAATCCAAATCACAATCATGGTCATCGGGTCACTGGAGGCAAACTTTCAACAATCAGCCGAAGGCAACTTGTCTACATCCGATATGAAGGCTATATAGAAGGGTGGTCGAGGTTATCGGAGTCTGCTATTTTGGAGCTCAGCGCTGAGCCAGAGATCAACCGCTCATATCCTCCTATGGCCTTCTGTTCGCCTACGTTCATGATTGAGTTTGCTAGCAACAAGTCAGATCAGTACATAAATACAACGGGGACTCTGCATTGCGCGCAGCCTCGCTTTGGCGACACCAGTACCCTGAAATAATATTATAACATCATTTAGAGTGAACTGAATTCTTGCAGCAATAAGCTTTGCACGCGAGCAAGACACCTATAATTGTACACCGCTGCAAGCAACGGAGATTGCCAATGATATGGCTGTACAATTTGGGTCAAAATGTGTAAAGTATGAAAACGGGGACAGCTGGAATGGGAATTCTATGATAGAATATGAAAGACCATGATGGGCGCGGTATGTAGTCTAATCCGAAATCGGAGAACATTATAAACGAGGCATGTGATAGAAACAGTCTACCGAACAATTAATCGCAAAGTATGGTACACACGAAAGGAAAGATAGAAAACACAGTTCCTTTATGATAAACCAGACAAGGAGCTAAAGGTCGGTGGCATGGTGCTGATGTCCGTGTGGTAACTCGTTCTGCTGGAGCTGGTCGGGTCGGAGAGAGTGGAAGCCGTGCTCAAATCGGTCAAGTTCGCGCTGGTAGTGATGTCGGGGGCGGTAAGATTGAAGCTACCCGTAGTGTTGAAAAGGGAAGTAGCTTCCCGGATACCGGCAGGGCAGAGGTCACTCCAGGAACCTGTCATCAACTGCTGTTTAGCAACCCACTTAAGCTGCTGGCACATCTGATTACGCACTCGGCAAGATATTATTCTGCTGTATGGCAGCCGTATCAGGCGCCTCCGCCATCACCACAGCAAAACCACTAAAATCAACAGTCCAGTCAGTGAGTGAAGAAGATCAGGTAAGACACGTACTTGAACAAGTGGAAGTCGATATGGCTGAGGAAGCTTCAGAATGGGTAGTCAGAATCTGTCGACAGTTACTTACCAGTGCAGAATCCATGGGCCAGGATTATCCGTCACAAATCGGAACGTGATGTTGGACTTTTGGGCTTCTGAGCCCATCGAAACGGTGTCCCGTCTCAGAGGATCGATAAAGTTCGGGGTGCTGTTCGTAGCTGTACGAATCACATGGAAGTTGTGCTGCAATTTCGCTCGGTAATAAGACGACGTCAATAGAATGCGACTCACGCCGTGGAGATGAATGCCGTGCTGTGACGTTCATATGAGAGATCTCAGTCAACGATGAGAACAAATTTGTCATCAGGATCACTGACTGGGCTACCCCTAGCCCCTCCAGGCGTAAGATCGTTGGCGGGCATGTGAACCTCGATGACTTTGTTCCTAGGTAGTTCGTAGACGCTGCCTCTGGGAAGAAGTTCCGTGGGATGACGAGCGCCGCTGAGTATTTGAAGGAGGACGGGTGCTGGTGGGGGTCTGAAGCGGACTCCGTTAACATTGAAGCTGTTGTTGAATCCGGGTACGAGGGTTAG
Organism: Boletus eberwhitei; assembly: GCA_038090915.1. NCBI lineage: Eukaryota > Fungi > Basidiomycota > Agaricomycetes > Boletales > Boletaceae > Boletus > Boletus eberwhitei. Next base: position 13,036 of record JBBPNO010000356.1, read on the forward strand.
GACGACGTCTGCTTTGCCTACTTCAGGGACGCCAGGAGGAGTGTGACTCTCAAGAGGATGGAGCCGACTCTCTTCGAAGTGCGCGACGACTGGTCCCTGGTTCGTCGTTGGGTCCTGTGTCGGCGCGCCAGCGTAACGCAGTATCGCGGAGTTCTGCCCATCAATGAACGTTTGATTGCCATGGTTGGGCAATGCACGTATCCAGTAGTTGTCTACCAGTTGATCAGCGGTGACCACGACAGAGTATCGCTGCCCCGCAAGAACCTGGAGCCAATCAACTTCTTCTGGAATGGTCTCGACGCCATCGGCTTCAATAATCGTCATTCGATGACCGTCAATGGTGAAGTTATGCCATGCGTCGCAGGATGCGCCGATAATACGGAAGCGATAACGTTTACCATGCTCGACGTTGACGACCGAAAGAGGTGTTTTCGGACCTCCTGCATAGCGTCCTTTACCATTGATAGTGGTCGTATTGGGAGTGAACGGCGGTGCGATCTTCCGAGAGGGTACATGCCACCTATGCGTGACTTGTGTAACGGGAATCTTCAAGAATAATACATGAAACTTACCAGTCTGCGAGAGTTATGATTGTGTTCTCTGTAAAAGTATCAGCCATGCAAGCGAGTCAAATAGACAAAAATTGTAGACAAACCATCATCAACATCGTACAATCGAGCATGAGGATCATGAGGGTCGTAGATAATCAATGGGCCACGAAGTCCGTCGCAATACTGCAATTCGTGATGGGAGTGGTACCAATATGTGCCCGTCTGGTTTTCAGCGTTGAACTGATACAAGAAATTCTGGCCAGGTTGAATGGGACATTGAGTTATGAAAGAAACGCCGTCGGCCCAGTTGGTTCTGTTCTGGAATATCCCGTGCCAATGCTAAAGACAAACGCTCCGTCACAGGACAGACAGGATGCAAACGTCGAATGAACTCACGATTGTAGTCGTCAGCTCCATGGCAGGGTCATGCAAGTTGTTGATGACGTTGATTGAAAAATTACGGCCCTATTATCGTAGCGTCATCTTTCACGGCTGCCCAACGACAACGGTGATGAACCACGAACCTTCTGCGCCTTGATGACCGGACCTGGAAAGGTACCACCAGCCAAGGTAGCACTGGGGACGTATGTCAGAAAAACGAGACATATCGCCAAAGATGCAAACCAACCTTCGGGAGAATCCATCGGGGGCGATTACCTTGTTCGCGATCTCGAGCTCGCCGTTGGTAGCATCGATGACACCTGGAGAATTAGATCCGTTGACCCTCGTACGTACTCGAGACCTGGGTTCAGACACGCGAGAGACGGCCTCCAATGAACAGGCGACAGAGAGAATGACGACCAGAGACGTCAACGAGAACGCGTGCATCTTGAGTGCGTCGAGAATCGAGATGGACCTGAGGAACCGCCAGGTTCGGGGACAGCGAGGAATGGTAAGTATCGTCGCTCGAGCTCGGCCTTTTCTACGCTGGAGCAAAGTCTCAGCTCATAACGATGTCATCGGTACGATTCGAAACGGAGACCGTCATGTTAGATAGTAGACCGACTGATTTGATTCGGACGCATACTATCCCCAACTAGACCTAGACTCGACTAGCCGTTATCGTGATCCAGTTGGGTGGGGAACCTGAGAGCCTCCATGTCGAAAGCGAGCTGTCGAGGGTGGTAATTTGAGGGTGTGATGTGAGAGCGCAACGCCGTCCTCACCAGCGGACCCCGAACCAACGCTTCCTCAACGATAAACAACCTAGTTTATGTATGGGCAAACGAACCAAGGGCTTATCAGGGCTATCTCGTTTTGCCAAACAAGCCTTTCAACAAAGCCCCGCACCAGATCCATCCTCCAATGTCGCGGGAAGCTCATCCAGCCAACATCCTGCAGTAGCAATCACGGAACAGGCGAACTTCCCTACTAACAATGGCAAATCCCCTCGGGTTGAATCACAATGGCGTGCATATGATGCGACCAGACTCGTACCACAATATAAAACTGCCTCCGAAGTTCCTGAGCACCTACAAAAATGTACGGAGTCCCTCTCCTTTGATCGAGGATGGTCTCTCATCATCCATCACACAGACTTTGCTCAGCGAAAACGCTACTTCACCCTCTACGACGAAGGATGCTTGTTAGACGAGGAAGGGTGGTACAGTGTCACTCCGGAGCTGATCGCAACCCAGATTGCGGAAAGATGTCGGTGCGATACAATCCTCGATGCCTTTTGTGGCGTTGGCGGAAACGCCATCGCATTCGCTAAAACATGCGAGCATGGTATGCACGTACTGAATTCGTTTCGTCCACATCTGACGCACATTCCGTTGAAAAAGTGATTGCCCTGGACGTCTCTCCGGTGCGATTGGCACTCGCGAGACACAACGCGGTCATATACGGCGTCGCCGATCGCATCGAGTTTATCCTGGCCGATTATATCTCATTTGCGCACGCGTACATTTCTCGGCCAGCGGAGAAGCGTCCCATCGATGTCGTCTTCCTCAGTCCGCCTTGGGGAGGTCCAGACTATATGTTACAGGAAAACAATGACGTCGAGTTTGTCAGCGAGCAGACCAACGCTTCGCCTGAGCGCCACCCAGAATTCAGTCTTGCAAACGTGAAACCTATTCATGGTGCCGATCTCTTTCATCTGACTCGAAAAATCACCCGAAACGTGGCCTATTTTGTCCCTCGAAATACGAGCCTAGACGAGATATCGGGGTTGCTGAGGGACAGGGCGCCGTCGTTGGCGGACCAAGATTCGGCAGAAATGGTAGAGGTCGAGGAGGAGTGGATGGGTACCAAATTGAAGGCTCTTACGTGTTACTTTGGCGGCCTTGCAGATGGCCAGCAACATCTCTTCTAATCGCAATTGTACTGACATCGCAATCACTACTAGTAATATCAAAGGACACTGGAAGTAAGTACATTGACGCACGCTGTGAGAATAGCTAACATTCACCCCTTCTGCTTTATGAGCAGTGGTGTTGCAACAAGTGTGGACGGTTACTCACTGACAGAGGTCACTTGAATGTTCAAGAACGATGTGTAAAGTACCAAGATCAAAGGCATGTAATTTGTGGGACTCATCATTTGAGTAGGACACCGACATGCGGCCGCTGTGTCCACCGTTACCCCGCGTCCACCATCAGACACAGCAATCACTGCCTCGACCATCAGGCGTACCACTTCCGAGCACAGACCCAAAGTTTGGCTAGCTGTGCATTGTCGTCCGACTGGTCTCCTATCGTCCCCTCCTATGTGTGAGAATACACTAACGGGCAACGTTGCTGACATGGTCCCTGTGAACACCGGAATCAGCGCTGGCGAGCATGATATTATTAGGCGCGTCCTCCATTCTCACGCGTATTGCAGTTCACCGTGTGTATCGTCATTCGAACCAGGGGGAGAATCGTAACATAGAGGTTCGTTTGCGAACACCGCACGTACTTATGTGTTGTACCAGGGTTGAGGTTGGGAAGTCAGCATCTGAAAGGTGGTATGTAACGTTATCGCTAGACGACTCTACCGCAGGCCTTCGAGAATTATGATTGGAGGACGGCTGGTAAAAAAAGGAAATTTACAGCATGGACCTGAGCTATGCTGAATACGGTCACCTAAAAGGTGCCATTTTGGCTCGCTAAACCCGGTCCCAGATTGTAGATGAAGCGTATAACTCGGTGAGAACAACCCTGAAACTTTGGGGTGCATGCCATCAACGTTCCGGTATAATAGGGACGCGGCCCGGATCTGTGCGTACAGAATCTTCAAGTTGGTGTTCTCACTAGGACATAGGTGGATCGTCGGCACCGAGAACTGGGACAATTGCTTGGGTTGACCATATGTACTGTACTTCCGTCAGGTTCGGCCCCAAAGCTCGCTCGAACCGAAGCGGCGTCAGCGTAAATGAATGTGGTTCCTTGATATAGCGCTTTCCGGCCACTGTTGTCCAGGCACATACCGAGTATCTGGTCTTGTATGCGAGAATCCATCCTGGGCGCCCTCGTACTACGTAAAAACGCGCAGCAAGGTGTCCACGATGTAACCGACATTGTGTAACATATTACGTCCCGTCGCTGATCGCCACGTATGCACTTGTCTCCTGCCAGAAATCCGACTATGGAAGAAAAGAAATAAAAACAGCAAAATTTAACAAATAACATAAAAATAGTCTAAACACAAATGACAAATGCCCGCACGACTTGCGCCGACTGTCTAGATTGCAACGATACCTCATTTCCAACCGTATCTGGTCCCGTTGACAGCGCATCATTTAAATCTCCTCCTGTAGACCCTCTTGGCAAATAGGGTAAGCACTACTACCCTGGTTGGTCCCCGGGGCTCATGTGTGACCCGTAGTTAGGCGTACCCATCCGTTTATGCGGTGCGTTGGAGCATCAACGATGGAATGTGGGTAGGGAATGGCAAGATGGGGTTATATAAACCAACATCAACATGATCGGGGTGATTGACATGGTAGGTTGGCAAGCAGGAACGAATCCGCGCTTCCATCCAGGCCCCAGATTTCCGTCGTGAATTGATGGGTAGTTCCGCCACGCGATGCGTGTTGGAGGTTGATGATGAGGCGACAAGTCTATAGGATTGTAGGGGAATAAGGGAATCAACACCAATACCGGAACGGCAGCTGGGATGGACTCAGCAAAGAAAAGGACAACGTACTGCAATGGAGATAAGCATTGGAAGGAAGCTTTCGTTGATCGGTCAGGAAGGGTGTCAGAAGATAAATTGTGCAGCGGGACATACAAGATCGTCACACTCGTCATGGGGCTATCATGGAGGATTAATACGAAAACAATCACGAGAAACACTTGCGCGCGGTTTGATTCAGCTCCTCGATACGAAAAAAAACATGAGGGTTGTATCGCTTACCAGCAATGCACACGAACACCAACAGACCATCGCGGATGGTCACGCAGGCAATGGACGTCCTTGGTCGGACAACGCGATCCCGTTTGCGGTACGCCAACCACAAGAGGACGGCTTGTGATGCAAACGTGCCGGCGACGAATACGATGATCGACTTTGGTATCTCGATCATTATGCAAGCAGAGTCGTACATCATTGTGGGGATGGCTGCTACCATGGAAGCAATCGTCGTCAAAAGCTCTATCAGAACGGCACAAGTTGCAAACGCGCAGCTCCACGCATGCCGTCCGTAGAGTGCATAGACTAATCGCATCGTCAGATGGGGGAACATATGAAACTCGCAAGGTACGCACTTCGGAGGAGCAAGACAACATCAAAACAAAGCATGAGGAATGTGACCGCTGTCATCTCGAGGGCACGATATATCCGACAATTTTCCGTGGACATGGAATGATTCGTGAGGTAAAAGACTTGAAGTGAAGCCACCCCGCTAGATTTGGGTGGTCAGGCCCAGTCTACACAATGAAGCAAACGGACATTCACGTCTGTATAGCCAGCGCAAAGTATTTTGCAAAGAGATACAACCACTTGACATAGGCCGTGTTTGCCATACTGGTGGACAACAGAAATCACGTTCTATATGGTTTCGCGTGGAAGAATGCAACGACGCACGGCCAGATAAAAGTAACTTCATTGTCCAGTGAGATGAACCACTCCCAGAATATGGCTACCCAAGAAGCAGCTAAAAAACGTTAGGGGGGGTATATGCGACAGACATAGACAACTGTGTCGCTCACTCGTAGCATACCCGCAGACCTGGCATAATCCCTGGCATGTCGAAACGTCAACTGCTGTACTCATCCGACGTGCTTGACCTCGTTCCAGTAGTTTGGTTAAATAGGACGACCAGCTTCCTGGTCTATATCCGATCTGCAGTCACGACTGGGGATTGTAGTAGCGCACTGAGTGGGTTTGAAAGGACCGCTGGTGCGCATGCGCAACCAATCGTGGCCGGAAACAGCGGAGAAGAGTCGGAGTAGCGCCTTATAACTTACCGTCTCTTGTGGACCCCGTTAAGAATAACGTTACACTCTTACCCGAACACCCCTCGACCAGTATTTTGACAGCGACAATCGCAGATTCTGACAGGTTTGAGTCGGCTAGGAATGTTCCATACGAGCATCGCAACAATACAAGGGCATTTTGCGTCGGAGATTGAAAATGCCTGACACTCTGAATACTTTTTTTGAAGGAGATATAGTGCTTCAAACAACCAGAGAGAGCAGGTTAGCGTCAGTCCTTTATTGATTTTGAATCTCCTGGCATTGGGCATATCCAAAATGCACCCATCCTTGGCGAGTCTGGACATAATTCAACGTCCGCCGCGGTCCCAGGGACGTGAGTTGACATACACCCCTGACTTCACGTCTGTAACATGCCGCGATGCCGAAGGGTGAACTGACTCCGTACATCACGACCACCCCCGCAAGGAGAGTACCTCGTGCCCATTAACGACTACAAGTGCGCTCGCCTCGCTACTCCTCAATACCGGTCGGTGTGTGGTGACCGGACAATCCTGAGAGACGTGTCGACAGTCTCCATCTATGTTCGCTACGGAAGGTTTTCCATTTTGCCTTTATCGGATAACAAGAGTAATACGAGATCTGAGCCGACCCATGGCATGATCAGGTGCAAGATCCGTTGGCGCTGGCACTGCAACCCTCCGACGGCCTTCCTCACCGACTCCCACGCAAGGCTCGTTCCTAATGTGGCGGGTTCGTTAAGGAGCAACTTGAAGCAATGATGCAGGGGTCAAAGCTCAAAGCTCACTGACGGTCGGACCCGAATTCGACCTCGTAAGGTCGGTCAAGGGAGCGAACGGATCATTTGGTACCCTAATTAATTGTATCTCACCTTGTCATGCCCACAAAAGCTCGTGGTGGGAGCACTTCTACCCAATGACAGAAGATACAAGACGAACCAGACCCACAAGAATGCATGGTGCAATGAACCCATGCAGTTGACAATACAGTAGCTCCGAAACCAAGACGTTTGCGAGCAGTTTAATCGCACGGATGCGAACAGATACAGAACTGCGAGAACTAGGTAAGCATTTCTCGAAATCCCAGTAACCCAAGGGAAACTCGCGAATTCAGATTGCTGTGGACATTATGTTCTAGGAGAACGTGGTGATCAGTGAGTTTAATTTACTTGCCAGTACATGATTGCACAACTGAATCTCGGCATCATAGCATCAAGACATCCATTGAACCCTTTTCATCGCAGCAAATATCTTCCAAGCTGCCAATGCCAGGCTTGATACTACCCTCCTATGTTTTGGGTGTTTCTACGGAACTACTAAACCCACATTGACCGTGCGATTGCATCTGACATCCAGTCAGCTCGGAAACATCTACTCGAAGCTACGAACCCGCCTCTCTGAGCAGAAGGTACACAAGATATCCCTCGTAAAACGGGGCCTTTGCCGTCAACACGCTGCAGCTGGTCTCATCCAACCACGCGTTCTCACCGCACGGAAATCCTACCAATACCAAGCTGATACCCTCCGGCGGGTCCGTGTCGAGTCCCGAGTCACCTACCATTGTCGCTACACCACACAAAACACTGCCCGAGATGGACTCATCAGATGACGAATCCGGTGAGGAGGTCGCACTTCGCAACACTGGTGATCAGTTTTTGACTGACCATGTTCCCGCCTCACGACATAATTACCCCTGCATCCTCTTCATCCATGCCAACCGCTTGGAATCCTGCCGTCTCCAACTCTGCAAATCTGGAGCCAACCTTCCAACTCGCCTCCTCTGACTTCACCATGTCCGAGCCAACTCAGACATGTATTCCGTTGGAGGATCTCTTTGACTTCATCCGGACTGATGGCTTCGCTTCAGCCTAGGCAGGTAGGGTAAAATCGCTCGCTGACGAATTTCTTTTACACTAGTAGAGACCACCCTCGATACTTGAATATTTAGCTGTTAATAGCACTAGCTACTTTGTCGAGATATCTATATCTACTACTAATATACATAGTATTTATTGGATCACCCCTTCTGTGCCGACGTTTCCCAATATTCACCTTTGACGGGGTCATTTGACCATTGACTTGACCCGGTTATTGATTGACCCTTGGGGTCAGACCCGCTAGATCTGTCAGACCTTGAGCTTGAATACTGACTTGAAGGATTTGATCGGCTAAGGCGCGGTGACTCACCTGACTCACCTGAGCCGACACACCAGATCACAGGCAGCATTCGCGATGGTGTGTCATACCCTTCTTAGAAGCACAGTAACCTTCATGAGTCACTACGAAACGTCCGCACGGTGCCTTGTTCAATAAAGCACACCGACGTGATACACATCTCGTCGACGGGATCGCGGGCGATTTCCTACGATTTGCAGAAAATCGGTGCGCGCTGAGAACCAGTCTACGAACCCTGTTCAGAGCCGTTGGCTGCGTGACGCGCCGTGGTAAAGGAAGAAACGAACGTACTCATGCATACAAAAGGAATAGATAAAACACGGCTTCATTAAGAAAGAGCGAGCGGAGCGAGCCTGGGTTGAAAAGACATGACACACGGATCGAATCGAGATGCGATACGCAGTAGAATATCACCATATTCGGTAGCAAGGCACATGATTGGCGACGCTTTGGAACATGGGTTGTAGCGCCGGCCCGGGGGTGACTAGGACTGGAGGATGGGATGGAAAACAACAGTTACCACAGATTGTCAACGACACGATGCTACCCTCCCTTGTCACAACTGTGACTAGAGCTAGCTGTCGTGGACGACGTAGTTGAGATTGTTTGTAAAACATGAAGATGATGATAGACTTGTGTGACTAAGGTAGCGATGCTGCGTGGCATGTGTATATGATGGGTTCGGGTTCGTCTGTTTGTGGATGGATACGGATGACCTAAAGAGAGTAAAAGGAGACAAAGGTTTCTTGAAGGGACACAGTTGATAGCTGTGCTGATGACCGAACAAGCAATTTCGACAACCGAGACACAAACGAAAAGAGCAAATATCCGCGGCCTCATGGCGCGTGAACTGTAAGATGGCGTCACACCAGGCCGCACGAGGGACAAAAGAGATTAGTACCTCTAATTATGAGCGATACCTCGAAGACGATCCCCTGGTAGGCGAGCCACAATCGGCACGTGGATAGTTGAAACTGAAACTACTGCTCCATTCGGTGAACGAACAAGACATCATATCTGTCTGCGATGAGCTCATTGGCAATCTCCACAACAAATGGGATTTGCACTCACAGCTGACAATCAAATGCACCATAACAACGAAAGAGATGATCCATTTGTACGCCACCGAGGGGGGGCTGACTCTATTACTACCAAAATCGATGCATGAGGATGGGCTGTGGGATAGAAAACTCATGTGTTCGGTTCACGCACAATTATATCCAAGTGATTTCCGCATCGAGAGACATGTGAGCCAATCCCGTACTAGGAGGACCAGCGCTGAACCTGAATGGATAGCGCTGTCAGTACGTCCACACATAACACACCACATCGTACTTACAGGTATTGAAGGGTGTGATGCGGGACACCCAACGATCGTGCAAAGCCAATCCCGCAATCACAATGCCACTGGCATCGAATGAACAAGCAAGATGCGAGGGATTGTGCATCTTACGATCCCTCTGTGTTGTCACCCGGGTATCTAGTAGAGGAAGCAGTGAAGACCGCAACGTGCATGGATGAGTGAATCATTGAATACATTGACCTGCAGATACTTTTCCTAGAATCAGCCGTCTAAACTCTCAGGCCATTAAACGAACAATCGCTTATACCTGACCTTTACAGGAATGCAACGTGTTTCACCCTTCAACGATGCGTATCGAGAATATTTGCAAGCGAACTTGAGCCTCCCTGGTTCGTCGTGTCCACGACATGCCGTCTTTCTATGAGTGATTACCAACCAAAGTAATTTACAAGGGGCTGTGCACGGCCTGAGCGCGAACAGAGAAGAGATGGTGTTGCGATTCAGAACGGCTGTTGGGCATGGTGATCCGCGCGAGTGCCGTCCCTCGATCATGTGCAGTTGGGCCGACGATAATGGCGAGCTTTCATTACGAAATCGAGCTCTCTGCCACCTGTCGAACCGCTGCTGGACGAGACAGAGACCGCGTAGTGTACACGATGCGGCCGCACAAGCGCTCCGAGGAGACACGGCTTGCCTTTGACATGTATCCATTTTGTCGCCCGCGGAACTGGATCACGCAGGCGCTATCTCGTAGTATTGCTCAACGCCAGACGAAGAACGAGACGGTCGGGATATATCAGCGTACACGCGCTCGCAAGTTTCTTTGAAACCCACTTGCGCCACGAACAGGACCGATCGGACACGACGAACTTCCAAGCATAAGGTCGATGGCATCGTTTAGACCACTTGTTTTCTATATGATGGATGTTCAATACTCGGTAATACGCATATATGCTCGAAAAATGCACGATTGAAGCAAGGATAGCGACGTCGACAATGGGCATCAAGAATCGTCATCAGAATCGTCCGCCAATCGACTGAGCGACGAGCCATTGAAAGCACCTGCAAAGACGAATCACTACGATAAACACGCTGTCCGTTCGATCACTACAAGACAAAATACGCACGACCGAGTGAAGGGGGATGTCTTCCGTGGTATGCAGCAAGGGAAGGCGAAGGTGTGGACGGCGCAGGGCTTGTCGAAGCCCCAAGGGACGCACCAAATGGCGACGGTGTACTAGGCATGGAATAGTGCAACGTCCGAGAAGGTGTCGATACGGGCGAGTGGACGTACGATGAACTGAATGAACGTTGCGTTTGCGGGCTCGTCTATCGATATGACCACGCAAGACGTCAGCGCTCACCGTCAGCATCCACATCTACACCGAAAACGACCAAGGTATACTCACACCTGGAGACAGGACCGGTCGCCGTTTTTTCTGGCCTTGAGGGGTGAGCAGGCCTTTGGCGGGTGATGAAGGTAGAGGTGGAAGTGGCGTTCGTGGATATTTGATTGCGACGGCAGCCTGGATGAGGTCGAGTGCAAGCAAGCTTGATAGTGCTACCTCTGACAGAAAAGAGAACCACATCAGCGCGACGTTCAAGGTCGACGCAGCACGTCGGCATACCAGCAGCACAGACTGCCCATAAAACAGTGACACCAGCCTCTTCGCGCACAACATGGAGAGCTGTCCACAGCGACGGGACGGGCAGCAAGTACGTGAGCAAAACGAGGGTCACGAGGCAAAGGGTGGAGTTGCGCATTCGTACAAACGCCTCGTTTTTATGGGGTTTTGAAAAATCGGCAAACTGTTTGGCTTTGGACGCAGAAAAGAGCTGGGAAGCTGGGGACATCGTATTGGTAGCAGCGCTTTTGGTGGCCATCGTGTTGGTCGTTCAAACGTTCATTTACGGGACCACTGCGATTCTTTGTTCAATGGCGCATATTGATCACGTGATCTCAGCCAAGTCTTGAAGTGCTTTAGCAGCTGAGTTTGCTCGCTCCTTGCCTCTGTTCCCTTCCATACTCGAAAGCAACAGCAAACCCAAAAAACCGGTGGACTTTCTCAGTTGAAAGGAAGTCAGGTTTGCATATTACTTCACGGGCCCAACAGGCACCGTGTCTTAATATTTAATAGAATATTAGCCTACTTGTTGCGGTATACAAATATAGATTTTCTCTCTGTCTCCCTCCAAATTTTCAAGCCTATGCCTTCCAGCGGAAATTTGAGCCATACAGTAACCTGCCGGCCAGGTTTAACTGGCTCACACTGTAAAAAAACGGAAGGCTTTTACTAATCATGTCGTAATTATGTAATGTGGACTCATGGTGCAAACCTGCTGGAACCCGACTGGTGGGACAGAAGCGAAACCTGTGCCACGAGCAAAGCTCCCCTTCCAATGAGGATCGTCGTGCTTGGTCTGCTCTGAACGTGTCGTCGCCCACTGGTTCCTCTTCAACGCCAAAGAAGAGGATCAACCAGAAGTTCAAGCTCATTGACAAGCATTCACTTCCGGAATCCATGCCCATGGTGCATGATGTCGCGCGTGCCGAGGTCATTGGCTACGAGCAAGCAGAGAGGAGCTCGGAATTGACGTCCGTCTCACTTCAGTAGGTTCTCTTTTGCTTCTTGCCAGGGTTCACCAGATGAATTTCTCTTGCAGACACACTGGAACGCAGTCGCCTGGCGAGCATGTCCCGGTTGTGGACGCCATATCCCACTGTTCTGAGTCGTCGATGAGCCCAGCGTCCACCGTCACATTGAATGGTTCTTCTAGCCCCATCTCGACCCTCCTAGAGGAACTCCTTGTCATGATCTTTGACGACGTGATCACGTTCGAGTCGTCGTCGTGCCAATGCCGACGCAAACGCGCCGGTTGGTGGCTAAGCTCTCCAAGGAGTCTCGCGAGCGTTTCGAGAGCATGGCGAACAATTGTGTTTGCCTGTCCCATGCTCTGGAGACACGTCCATCTCACTCCAGTACAATCGATCCATGCCTTGAAAGAACACCTGCGCCTTTCGTCGCCCTTCCCCATCCACCTCACGGTACACCAGTGGCCATTCCGAAGCCCTACCCCGGCGTCAGGACTATTTTCCATCGTTGCACTCACCGCACAACTTCAATCTATCCTGTCTCCGGCGAATGAGGAAGGTACCACCCTCGCCCCGGCGAGTCAGAGGGTTGAATCCATCAACATCAATGCCACCGAATCTAGCACGTTCCTGAACTTTGTCCTCCAAACATGGACGGGACGTGGTTCCAAGTTTCCCATTCTACGCCACATCGCAATGAACGGCAACTTGCGTGCGACTTGGTCCAGAGCCTGCTTCTTTGATGGAAAGAACGCCCCAGAACTGGAGCGGCTCGAGCTAAGCAACGTTGTGATCGCACACAACGTGCACAGACTCCCTTGGGGCATCGGACTGAACCTGACTACGCTCGTGTGGACTGCACCCGCGCACAAACACGGTTCGCTCGTCGTCTCGGTGTCGTGTTTCCACCACGTCGTGTCGTCCTTTCCAAACCTGACCACGCTCGAGCTTCACGAACACGTCGTGGCGCTTGAGTTTGCGACCTTGGAGAGTCTGGAAGGGAGCGGTGTCACGCCGCTCACGCATATACGTGACCTTCGGATCACTGGTCGGGTATTTCTGAACTCAGTTTCGGCGTATATGTTGTTTTATCTGCTGCCATCGCTGAGACATGTCGCGATACGAGGAAGAGCATGCTCCGGTCCGCTCGGGATGCGCACGGTGACGCTCGCGATGCAAGCATTGATCTGTCTCCCAAAATTGTTCGGTTGGCCGACCGTGCTCCCGAGTCTGGAGGACCTCGAGTTGGAATGTGTCGACGGGAGTGCGTGTGCGGAGTGGAAGACATGGTGTATGGGGGAGCTCGAGTTGGAATGTGTCGACGGGAGTGCGTGTGCGGAGTGGAAGACATGGTGTATGGGGGAGCTCGAGCTGTGGAGGCAGTGGCGGGAAGCCATGGCGAGTACGGAGGGAGGGAGCAATGTCGCGAGGGTGCACATGCACATGGAGATAGATGAGGAGCCATTGGGTACGGATCCGGATGAGGGGGACTTTGACATACGAGTCGAGTCGACTTGAAGGGTACTGGTTCTTTGCAACAATTTTGGATCTATACCCAATCAATACGTAGATGCATGATAGATATTGGAATCTCTTTGACAGTGACAGATGTGAGGAGGTGATGAAATGCTAGCCTGATCAGATATTCCTCCCATTGGAAGGCGTCATACATAGAATGGGGCTGCAACGGTTGTAGGTAAATCTCGTGAATGTAAGACACCTAAGCGTAGTCCTCAAATTAGGATCGTAAGCAGGTTTGCCATGGGGATCGACTCGGTACGGCGTGCTCGCGTTCTTGAGAAGAAACCTGTATCATCTTGCTTGTGTTCTTGGGATTTGACAAACCGTCGTAGGGGGTATGAACGAAATGGATCCTACTGAAGATGGGGGGTTCGTAGTGGCTTGATCTTTGCAATCCAGACGTCTTGTACCAAGTGATAAGCGCTTAAGCACTGTAGTCTACCAAGCTCTTGGGACATTCCGACGATCCTCGACTGCTGAGCTTCAAATTCAAACTCCGTCATTATGGCAGTTGGACACAGGCCACCGCAGTTCGACGCGACGCTGCGTGTAGATTTTGACTGCAACTTCCGCTGCGATTTGACGCTCAAGCTCCAAGAATATCGCCCATGTCGAGCAAGAATCCTTTTCGCAAATCAGCACCGTCGGAGGGAGGGGTGACAGTAGCACATTCTCCACCACTTCCAGCTCTCCCACTGCGTACACCCTCTCCGCCACTTCCAGCTATCCCACAGCGCACAACCTCTCCAATTCTCCCGGCTCCCGTCGGTGGTCGATCTCCCCAGTCTGCAATCCCGGCCTCCGCAAGTTATGGAATCTCTCCAGACATCTTAACAACCGCGGAGAACATCGACGACGATCTCCCTCCCCCCTACACACCAGCTGCAAACGTTGGTGAGGAAACGGTCGGCCTAGGTCCCCGACGGCCTTTCCAACAGCCACCTCCTATCCCACCATCGCCGCGCTACCCCCCACCAGAGTCACGCCATCATTCGAATTGGCCACCAC
>JBBPNO010000357.1:0-27434 GCA_038090915.1 Boletus eberwhitei
CCAAGCCCCGACCGACAATCAGGAGTCGATTTTCATCAACGGCGGTTCCACTTCCATGGGTATCCATGCGATCCAACTCGCCAAAGCGCTCTCACTCCGCGTTACTGCCTCTGCCTCGGCGCGAAACGAACCCTTTGTGCGCATCGTCGGTGCGGACACCTTCCTTGATTACACTGTCCAACCTATTGCCGAGCAACTTCTCGCTAACCCACCGGACCCACCGTTTTCCATGGTGTTTGACGCAGCGGGGTCATCGGACACCGCGATATAGATATACTTCATATGTGAAAAAAGGAGCTGTCTATGTGACCACCAGTCCTTTGGCTGATAAAGAGGGATTGTTGGGTATGGTGGGACGGTGGACAGGCGCGGTGTTGAGACCGTCCTTTTTAGGAGGTATATCGACACCATGGAGGTGAGTTGCGTGGGCGGGACTGTGTGATGGATGTTGACGATAGGTTCAGTGAATAGAAAGGAGGATACGAGAATATTGTGCACGTTAATCGAACAAGGTGGGTTCTTTGAGTCCAGCTGAGCACCCCTTCGTCTGGACACATCACCGACTCGATGCGTGGTATGACTCTGGGAACAGGTACACTCCGTACCTACGGCTAGTCCACGGTGACGCCTTTCCCTCTTAGTTCGCACTTGGCATCGTTGATTTCCTGCAAAATTGCACGTGACATAGGTGGGGTGGCGAGGGTTGTGAGTTTAAGTTCGCCGGTAAAAGCTCGAGATGAAGTGGGAATCACCTTGAGCAACTCGTGATAGGCGTCGGGACAGTCTTGGAAGTTGAACAGTCCCCAACCGAGAGATGCGAGGGAATAGGCACCAAAGGAGACGAGCAGCCACCAAGGAATCTAAGTATCGACCTAGAGGTTAGTTCGATTCAGATCCCGAACACGAGAGACTACACACCAGTCACGACGGGTAGGAGTTGGGCGACAATATCTGGCGCGAGGAAGGGGACGGGAAGGACGGTGAAGAAGGCGAGGAGGTAGACGAGAAGGAAAGCAGAGGCGTAGACGGCGACGCGGTGTGCACGGGCATTGCAGCTTGAAATATAGAAAGGTTCCGCAGGCGTACTATATGACACGCCGACGACGGTGTTTGTCGCTGTTTATGGCGTTCATTTCGAGTGCGCGTCTTTGCTGCTACTTTGTTGCAACAAGGCATTGAACGATACCGCAGGGAGACGCAAGGCCGACCTTAGCTCAGTTGGAAGAGCGCGAGACTGTAAAGGATAAAAATCATCTTGAGGTCGCCTGTTCGAGCCAGGCAGGTCGGATTCTATTTTTTGTTTTTGCCATGTCAAGGGACTTTTATTTCGTTTCCATTGCATCCGTCGAGATCAATCATCCGGGCGTACGTCCGACCATCTTCTCTCTGGATTACTTTAACCTGCCCCCAACAGGAGTTCATTTACTTTCTTATGAAGTTCCTCTAACCGTTCACAAATTTGGATCTACTGGACACCTATGATGACAGTACTTTTCTCTCTCCCACTCATTCGCTGCATCAAACGTCCTAATCATGACATGAGGTGAGTAATCCGTTTGGCTTCATTGGAAGGGGGGGGGGGGGGGAAGCTGGCTGAGAACAGCCACGCATCGATCCGCAAAATATTTCGGACACTGAGTACTGAATCCCCGGTGACGTGACACCAGTGAACAACCACTCTCTAAGCTTCTCCCGAATCGTCGCCTCTCCGAGCAGGATGATTGAACCATGAAGGGAGCATTTGAAGCGGGAGAGGACCCGTGCTGTAATTGTACCCGCAAACTCCGCGCAGTCAGTGTGTTTTTCACCAAATCTAACGGTAGCCTCGGATCATTCACCCTCTCGCAACCCTTGAGAAGCTCGATGGTGGAGGGGTTGCATGTGCTCAATTGAACAGCCATCTTGGCGACCTCTACGTTAATAGACATGCTCCGTTGACGTCTTGCATTGCGGAAGGTCGTTCGATGGATGTCGAACCTCAGATGACGGTGGGGAAGGAGGAGGGAGGTACGAGACGGATTTTGGGGGTTTGGTAAGTTTGGGAGGGGGGGGTGAGGAGTGTTTTCGGCTTCATCGCAACGTATTCCGTGTCCCTCAGCTAGCTGGCCGGCAAGGTTGGCTAGCTTTTGTTGTTGTTCGAGTTGATTATACTCTAGCGGGTTGTGTTCGCAGAAATGGGACGACCTCGCAGACTTTGCGGTCACCCGTCAAATAATATTTTCAACGCAACCCAGTTCATTGTCCTGAACACCGCGGTAACCTGTGGGACCCGTTTGGTCCGAACATTTGCAATGCCCCCAAAGGATGACGACAGATGGCCTGGTGCAAGAACGTTATGAAAGGGATGTATGGTACTTGAATTCAGCGAGTTCGTCAAACACCGATGCTAGGATATACTGGAGACCTGCATGTCCGTTACATCAAAGGGGGATCTTGTGGCGCCTATGAGCATCAAGGGAAGAATAATAGATAAGGATTGAATGATTCATCTGCAGAAAAAGATTCAACTACTTACGTCGGTCGAGAGGTTACATATTCTCTGCAGGTGTGGGTAGTACAAGTACTTAGAGGAGAACACTTTTTCTCTGAGAATCTGACGTACTATGTACTGATTTCAGCTGGGACTCGGAACGTTGACGGTACGCATGATTGTTCCGGACCAAGCGCAGGAAATTATCCTCGAAAAAATGCCCCTTCTCCTTTGCAAGATCAAGGGGTGTCTGTCCATCCACGTTTCGTGCTGAGGGATCGGCACCACAGTTAAGCAGAACCTCGACCAGCTCCCACGATCGCCGTGCAACGAAATTGTCATCCTCATCAGGAATGAAGTTGCTCGTTATGGCGAGATGCAAGGGGGTATCTCCATTTGACGCAGCAACATTGACACTTGCTCCTTCGCGAATCAGGAAACGGGTCAAAGCCACGGCGTGGCACGCGTACGGGCCGTTGACACTAAGTACTGCAGCTAGGAGGACATCGGAGGGGAGCGGCACATTTTGCGAAAGGAAGAATTTGAGAGCATCGATGTTTCCATTTCTCGCCGCAGCATGGATGCCTGTTTCACCAGCTGAATCTTTCAGTGAAGGATTCCAGCCAGAACCGTGACAGACGACAATTCTAGCAAGCTCTAATGGATCGTTTTCCCAAGGCTCGTCGAGCGCACCATGTATTAGTTCCGTAACGCCACGAGCCGCAACACTGCGTAAATCAAGGCCTTTTCCGAGGAGGAGTTGCATTGTCGTTGCTGTCGAATGGAGCAAGATATCATCAGGCATTGGAACATCTCGTGAAAGGAGATACTCCAAGACGGAACAGAATCCTCCTCTCGCCGCGTCGTGCAGCGGTGTCTCCCCGGCTGAATTCCGAGCACGAGGATCACATCCGGCGTCAATCAGGATTTTAACACACTCCAGACGATCATCTTCAAGTTCTACGCCCTCGAATAGGACCAGATGTAGTGGAGTATCTCCATTCGTCGTGGCAACGGAGACACTGGCGCCTTCTTGGATAAGGTGATGAATCACCCGCGCTTTTGGAGAGGAACCAGTTGATGCAGCGAGTAGTATATCAGGAGGGACTGTTACTATGTCCAATGAAAGGAGATACTTGATGACGGAGATGAATCCACTTCGTGCGGCGACATGGAGAGGTGTTTCTTGTAGAGAATTGGGTACCCACGGGACACACCCACCATGAACCAGATGTTTAGTCAACTCCAAAGCATGTTCTTCCGCAGGAAGCATCGCGGCGAGATGTAGCAAAGTATCACCATTTTCTGCGATGGCGTGCATGTCACTGGCCCTTCCTTTATCCAGGAGGAAAGGAATAGTTAAATGGCAATGCTCTAGACCATCAAAGTCTTCAAGCTGAGTGTCCATTACGTCCCAAGGTACCGATATGCCGAGTGAGAGTAAATACTCCATGACCGATATGCGTCCCTGCTTTACTGCAACATGAAATGGTGTTTCACCAGCTAGGTTGCATGCACGGGGGTCACATCCGGTGTTGACGAGGGTTTTGATTCTTTTCAAACATTCGAATTCATCAATTTGA
Source organism: Boletus eberwhitei (assembly GCA_038090915.1). Taxonomy (NCBI): domain Eukaryota; kingdom Fungi; phylum Basidiomycota; class Agaricomycetes; order Boletales; family Boletaceae; genus Boletus; species Boletus eberwhitei. The sequence goes on from JBBPNO010000357.1 coordinate 4,054, forward strand.
GCTACCATGGCGAGGTGAAGTAGTGTATCTCCATTGGGTCGGGTGACAAATATACTAGCCTCCTTTTCAACGAAGAATTTGATCATCGTGGTTGTCCCATAAGATTGACTACCAGCAACAGAGAGGAGGATGTTAGGAGGCATTGCGGGGTCCAGCGTACTGTGAAGATACTGAACGACTGAAAGATGGCCGTTTTCTGCCGCAACGATGACAGGTGTCTTGCCATGGGCATTGGGTAAACATGGATTGCACCCAGCTCCAATAAAAACTTTAACACATGCCAGACATTCTTCCGAGTTGGCCCACGGAGAATCCAGAACCCGATGAAGCGGAGTGTCCCCATTTGCCGCAATAGCGTGGACATCAGCCCCTTTGCTTGTCAGAAGCTCAATCATTGATTGTTCGTGTGACTCGGATGCAGCAAGTAAGATGTCGGGTGGTAGTTGTTCGTGTAGCGGAAGTAAGGACTCGGCGGTGGAAGTATATCCATTCCTGACAGCAAGGTGGAGCAGTGTTTCGCCAGCTAAATTGCATGTAGATGGGTTGCATCCTGCATCAATGAGGATTTGAATGTTTTCTGAACGATTATCTTCCGGGACCGGGCGGTCGAAGGGGGTGAGGGCGAGATGGAGCGCGGTATCCTCGGTGGATGAAACCGCATGTACATTACTTCCTCTGCTGAGGCAGAGATGTATCATTTCAGCATTTGACGTCTCACTGCGCGATGCATCGAGAATGATGTCAGAGGGTAGCGGTATGTTTAGCGAAAGCATGTGTTCGACGGTTGAAATATGGCCTGCAGATACAGCATGGCGAAGGGACGTCTCGTTGAATCGAGTTGATGGATCGCAGCCAAGCTGAACGAGTCTTCGTTGAATTGTGTCGGCCTGTTGTTCTGAAGGGCGTTTGAAGGGGAAATATCGTGTGAGGTCCAATGCACGTAGAAGTAGTCCTTGATCCTGAGCGTCGGCTGCCCATTCCGTGAATTCATCAGTTTGTAGCAGTCTAGACACGATGGGAGCGGTAAAGTGGCCGTGCCATTCCAGTGCAATCATGAATAATTCGTGAGGAACAGGACTTCCTTCAGCCAGGAAGAGATCGACCATGTCACAGGAACAAAGGTGGACAGCGACCTCGAGTGGCAAGACTTGACCCGGGCGAAAGATATGCCATCCACGACGATTCAGCTTAACACCTCTCGACAACATGGTCCTGGCATGTTCAATCTTGTCAAAGTGCGCCGCATATATGAGGGGATTAGTCCCATCCTTCAGTTTCAACTTTGTGTGGCCGAGAAATAAACGCAGGAGTGGCTCGGGAGCGAAAGCAATCAGAATGTACAGCACGAAATCATGTTTAAGAGTCGGCCATGCACTGTAGAATGATTTGGCTCTCCTACACAATTGATTCCACTCAGAGGGGTGCAATTGTGCATTCGAATGGAGAGCTTCGATAGCACGCAGGACCACTCTGTTATCGGGATTGATATAGGCAAGGTGAGAGAAACCAAGAGATAGCACATATTCATCGAGCGAGTGGAACTCCGATGATGGTTGGGGTGACCTGTGGTGTTTTATGGAATAGGCGACCACCGACAAGTTGTCAACCCGTATTCTGGTATTATGGGTGCTTTGTGGTGACGCTTCCTGGTTATCGGGGCGTCCACTCCACTCAAGGTAGACACTCATGTAGCACATGCAAAGTAGAGCTACCTGGGTGTGAGCAGCTCGCTCGTCGACATGATAAGCTGGATGTTTGGTCCGCGTGGACTCTGCTGTCAGGTATTCCTGTCCAAACAACAAATTAGCCCCGTGGTGTTAGAAATGGTTACAACCTCCGGCCTACCTTGACACTGAAGTGCGACAAGATGACAATATCTGTCACTTCATTATATGTCACCAAACTACCCAACACATCCAACAGAGCGGATCCGTGAACCGGTCCAGAATTACGGTCAAGAACTCGTCGGACAGGATCAATTGAAAGGCCTTCCATGATTTGAGACAACTGTAGGGGCTCCAAGGCAACTACGAGCCAATCCAAAGCACGCCGGGCGACTCTGCCTCCGCGCTCATCATCCCGCATCTTGAGCACAATTCTCTCATATGTCTCGTTGAGGTTACTCGGAAGGTCGTTCAGCGCCTCTCGGACTTGCACTGCGGTCACGCATTGCTTGAGAACGCCAAGTTGACATTGAGCCCATCGAAACCTAGAGAACGGTGATTATCATTCCGCGCAAGGGCTACGTATCACGATGGTACTTACATTCCATCAGCTTTCTTGCATAAAACAGAATAGATCTCATTCTTCAAGCTAGCGTCCATGATGCGGAGACGCCGATGAGAATCCAGTTCTCTTGTGACATGTAGCCTGATATCCACTGATATCTCGTATTTCATTGTGTCCATGTCGACCGACGGAAGACCCGAGAAACTGTCCTTGATGACTTGCAACGGCCGGCTGGTGACGAACAGTCGGATTCCACCCTTGTTCAATTCCATCAGAGTATCCGAAAGCTCCTCGATATCTTTGCACTCGTCTAGGGCGTCAAGAACGAGTAATGGCTGTCGGCTGAAATGTTTCGCCATACGAGATATGTAGCGAACAAAATTGCTGAGACTGGCTGACACCCTTTCGCCCTTCTCCTTGGCAAGTTCATCAATCAAGTCTCCAGGATCGGCAATATGGGAACTCAATTGCTGTAGCAGCTGAGAGAGCAGGGAACGCATCACTTCTGCTGCGCTCGTCGACCGCTCGTTTCGGAAATCACAATAGAAATATACCAAGACCTCGCCATCTCGTAGTGAACACTTCAGTCCATGGATCACGGAAGCGCTGTAACCAAGGTCAATATCAGCACGAGATAAGAACGAAACACACACGCTAGGACGGATTTCCCTGCTCCGGCTGAGAAGGTAGTCACCTTAGGAAGCAAGGTCTTGAATCCTGCAAGCACTTACCTTTCCCATGCAACCACATAAATGCGTTCTCCGTATTCCTCCAGGTCTTATACGCGTTCGTGTTAGGCAACCATGTACACGTATCTGGCTGCCGGAGAAGGATTGTGCGGTCATGGATGTCCTCGCAACTACATGCACCTAACCGTCTCACTATGTTGTTCAGTTTCTTTGCTGGAGAAAATGGTGTTATCGAAGCCGCGACACTCGAGAATGCTGTCATGACATACTATCAACTCCGAGTCCCTGTTTCCTCCTCTTTTTCTCTTGGGCCACACTGGACGGATCCCCAGGTTTATGCTGTGTGACTTGGCGTAGATCCTGTTTGGCGATAGCCTCGTGCATATGCAACGCATTGGGTGGAGGTGCACGGAGTGCTTGCTGTTGAGATCCACTCTCACGATTCCTAGTGGGTGATAAAGTGCACGGTCATTTGCACACACGTCGAGACACTCACCATATTTCTGTCGAGAGTAAAAAATGGAAGTAGCCTTCGTGTTTCCAGAAGTGCCTGAGTGCCTCGTTACTCCGGTCTGCAGTGTGCAGGGAGCGCGATGATTGGAAAAGCCTCATAACACTCAGGTAACCGGGGTCAAGCTTCGGACAAAGTAAGGCCTCCATTCGGTACAGGGTATCCAGGCACAATTTAGGCTCTTCGCTATTCAACCAGTCTAAAAGCCGATCGTCGACAGTACCGCTCCCTAGGATTAGAGTCTTGTTCAGTGTTTCGAGGATGCCCCCAGAAGCGACGACTATCTTTTCCAGCTGAAAGGTTTCGACAGTTTTGTGACCGGCACGCTTACCAACCAGCGTGTCGAAAACTCGTCGTGAGACAAATGCAATGTCCACCAGAATTTTTCGTGCATAGTCCATCATGGGCGAGAGGGAAACCGACCCACGGTTTTGTTGCTGTGCATCATTGGCGCCGAATTTCCGAGTCCGTCACGTAAATCGGCCTGCCCATTTTTCGTCAGCTTCGACACTTTAGTCCAATCCGCGGCAACACCAATACCCTAATACCAGCCCAGGAAAAGACTCGCACATCCATTATGGTACTGACAAATGAAGCGCGTTCGAACGTCCGGCTTTCCATACGTACACGTCCGTTTGCAGGTAATCAAGAATTCTGGCTCACAAAAACCCTCTTCCATTAGGTATGGCCCACAAACGATTCCCATTCCTTATTCGCCTACAACCTCTGACCGATACAGGCGCTTCCAAATTCGTGTCTAGCTGAAATACCCTTCAACGGGTTCACTGACTTTCTCAAGAAGTTTCTCAACCGGAGAGAAATGTCATCTACTCTTGCGTTGCATGAGCACTCCATGGCCGATACAGGTGCCGTATCCAATCCATTCAAGTTAGTCACTCCCACTTCAGTGCTGCTACTACCTTCCCAGCCTATTCCTCAAGAGTCGAGTGTCATTTCGACGTTTTATCGAAACACCTCTGAAGATGCCCAGACGTTTTTACCTCCTGTACAAGCAGTCGCGGATATGGTCCCGCTGTAGGCAGTATCATCGACTTGGGGTGCAATCGGGGGTATGTTGAGTACTCTTCAACTTGTTGATGATGTAATTTGATGCTGTTCCCGAGCAGTGTTACCCCTGATACTGAACCTCACTATCTTAGAGATACCTCCAGAACAAGGGCGAATTGGACATGCTTACTCTCTGAATGCACCTCCACCATACAGACCATGCACTGGTTGCTTGATGCCCTTTGAAGCAACTATGAGACTGTGGTTGCTCTGGTGTGTCCTTCATGGGAAGCATAGGCCAAAATATATAACTACTTTTTGTGATGAGTGTGTTGCAAACAGCCAATTCTCCACTGGGAAGAATGGAAAAAATTATTCTGTAGAGCTCCTTTCCTTGCACAGGAAATAGCTGGATGAACTGTGGGGCTCTCGGTTTTAAATGTTGGTCATGAACACATTTTGTTGTAGTTTCCATTTACCTTGTTGCTTGCCTCAGCATGATTCTTGGAGCATGAGAGTGCATCATGCTGGCTTTTTTTCCCATAGATGTTAGGCAGCACCTTGGAACTCTGTATTGTGTGTCCATTCAACATTACCTGGGAATGATCTTTATCAGCTGAATTGACCAGTGTTGCCGCTCATCAAAGGGCCTGTGCTTGACACAATACATGGAATATTGTCCAGCCAATGTGTATTTAATCATTTTTTGCAACATGAGTCACAGCCATTTACCTAGACTATTTAAGATGCATCAAGTGGTTGGCAGCATATACACTCCCAATTAGCCAGGGATGCAGCCATAATCACAATATAGGTTTGGTTTCCAGAGCATTGACAGGAATTATTCTAACTCAGAGAAATCCAGTTCCACTTATATTGGATCTCATAGTTCAAGTGTCCACATATTCATTGTCTCATCAATGTACTTCACAATGCACAAGGCACTGAGGTTTGAGATGCCATTTCTTGTGCCTTACTTGGCATTATCTATGTGAATCTAATATTCCATGTTTTCATAGCTAATATGATGAACTGATCAATGAATGTATTGCATGGCAGATTCTGGCTCTCATGCAATAGTGTATTGTGGCAATAAATGCTGTTATGCTCCAGATCTGGGGCTCTACTTCATCCTGCCACTTGCCTTGCCATGGCTGAACAACCAGGCTACTCATAACTGCATGGCTTTTGGTTTTGAACATCAGTTGCAAACATTTGTTGCAGTTTCCATTCACAATGTTACCCACCTCAGCACCATCCTAGAGGCATCAGAATACACCTGCTTTTTTTTTCCATAAAGGTTAGGCAGGACCTTAAGCTACTGGACTGGGGTATAATGTTATATGCATGTTAGTGGGTTTGTTGGCATCTACTTATAACCATGAGGATGTTTCCCAATATTTTTTATCTTTGTTCTAATGAATTGTTCTTGCCACAATAATCTTCACACTGCCACCTTTGGCCAGTTTGCTGGGGAAACCAATGGTTGACAAACTTAGGGGAATGTATTCAGTTGAGCATCATGCTTGTGTTGCTCTTTAGGTGCCTGGAGGTATATGATGCAACCTGTTAGTTCAGGGCATAGGTGGCATTCTGGGTGGGCATGAATTATGTCACTGCTGTAGTCTTTGATACTCACATTCACATTACCTTTCCTGTATTTGACCATGTATATCCTATCCACACTACTAGATATCCTGCATAGTGCCCATGGCATTGGAAAGTCACTATTTACTACTGATGCTTATTTAATTCTTTAGGCTCTTGGCTCATCAGACATGGTCAGCTGTGAGCAGGATTCCTTTCAACAGCCATCACTCAGCATAACTTATTGTCCCTGATTGACAGAAGACCAATATGATTTACCAGTGACTTCAATTCTATGACAAGAAAACAAGAATTTGCCTATCAGAAATAATATGAAAACCTATCAGGCATCATTTGCATGCCAATTGCAATGCAAATTTGAGTTCTATATCAGTCATGCATGAATATCAGACTACTCATAGAATAAAAATGGATGAAAAGCTCACCTCTCTTCATTCCAGAAATGTTTCACTCTCAGCTTCATGAGATTGAGACCCTCTAATGTTGTTGAGACACACTTTGAACATTCCCATCCTTCTTAGGTCATTCAGTGAGGGGTCATGGATATTTGCCATATTTTCACATAGAGTCTGAGAATGTGCTGCAATCCAGAGTGTCTCCAGGACACTTAGTCCAGTGATGGATGTGCCATGCTGTGGCAATCTTAAGGAGTTCCTAATCAAGCATAATATTAATATGAAGAGAATCAGTGATGCTGTTGAAGCAAATGCAACCTAAAGGGAAATAAGATCTTTGTGAATTGAGATATAGATGCAACTCTAACTGGAACTGTATTGATCTGTCAAGCATTCTACTTCAGCAAAGAAAACTCTATTTAAGCAATTGTTCCACTCACATTCAGTCTCCATTCAGTAGTCACCTGTGTGACTTGACTTTCACCTATCATATGATCAAATCCTCCTTGGTTTGATCCCAGTTGACCAGCTAGAAGGATGACAGATCAATGGTATTTGGATAGATTAAATGTATCAATACTTACCTGTCCAAATTATAGCTGCTATAGAGTTTTCAATAGCTTGTTGCAACTGGTTCAGAGTAAGTGTATAAAGAGAACTACTTGCTGCTGAGAGTGATGCACTGTTCACAGCAGTTAGTTTTTTTTTTTGGTCTGGTCAATGAAGGCTAATCAGATTGAAACATACTTTGCATTCATTGCACATCCTGTAAATCCATTTTGTGGGCAGACTCCAAATCCAGTATTGTACAATATTGTATCAGCCTAACCACCAATATTATCAAGTGATCTTCATATGAGACAAATATTTATCTTACAAGAGTAAAAAGATCCAAGGACTCTTCTATCCCTGGTGTCCACAACTGCCAAGATTGAAAATTTGCTTGAGCTAAATTTGGGATAAAAGTGCCAGTCTGAAGGTCTAGAGTGGCATTATTGGTTTGTGATGACAGAGTGCATGCAGCAAGATATGCAGTGATTGGATAATTATCATCTATAGACAAATAGGTGAAATTCTAACACAATTAGTTTGATATTCAGTAAGTGTTACCTTGTGCAATGTTGACACTGAGGTTGATTCCAGTATTAGAAATTGATTTATCCAGCTCTATGCCAGTTGTAATTAAGAAAAGGAGAGATGATTCACATGATGGACATGCAGGATAAAACTGGCAAGAGATAAGTTATATTTAAATTATTGCAAAGGAAAAAAGTAATTACATTGAAGTTAGATTCAATTGACATAAAGTCAATTTGGTTTCTTCTAATTCCTCCTAATGAAATACTTGCTGGATTGTGAAGAGCCATAGGTAATTCATAATATTTGATACTCTATTCAAAAACTCACCATCCATATAAAGTCCAAAGCTTCCAGAACCAAAGTTGTTGACAGAAAAGTCGAGAGTTGGTGTTACCACAGAGTTCTTGAAGGTGAGATTTGACAACAGCCCACAACTGGCTTGAATGGAAGTTGTCTTTACAGTGGCTTTTGTATAGCTGAGATCAGTGGTGTTCAAGATATCATAGAGTGTGTTGTTGAGTAGACCAGTGGTCTGAATGCTAGAAAGCAAACTACTAGGTGGTACACTTTCAAATACCCCCCACCAAGCTCCATTTACAAGAACAGTGGCATTTGGAAAGGCCATTGTTGGCATAGTGATGATGGAACTACTGTTGAAGGCTGTGAATTGCATGATGGTAGTGGAGGCTATCTGAAGAATAGAGACACAAGCCAGGTAGGACACCACACCAAGCATGGTCCAAGTGGATGATGCTACTTTGGTTTGTTGCCAGATAGCATAAAGAGCAGCTCCAATGCCAGTCCATGCCTGAGCAACATCATGCACTGTTGTCAAATAATGCCTTTGTGCAATAATAGCTGATATGGCTAGTTGCTGTGCAATAAACACCAGTCCAGCAGTGTATAGCTGAATTCAAGGGCAAGGTCAATACTTTGGGAGAGAACAAGTGTATATAGTGGATGACATACCACATAAAATGCTTGAAGGGACACACTCAAAGTTGTTATTACCCAAGGATTATCAGATGCCATTGTGATATTATGTTCTGGATGTTTTATGAGAAGGAGAGCTAAAACCACATGGAATGCAAGAAGAATGGCATGAAGGCCATAGCATAACCAATGCATGAAGAATTCTCCTACAAGAAAAATTTAATTTGATTACATACTAGAATAAACTGAGATGGACCTTCTAAAACTTGCCCAGTAGGGACATGGACCTTTGCATCCATTTGAAGATTATGATCTGTACTTCCAAGAATTCTGATTGGTTCAGATTTCATGTCAGCAAGACAAGCTTCAGCTTTCATCCCATTTAGCCTCAATTGGTCTGATAAAGAGTTGCCAGTCTTCATGAAATCTTGCAAGCTATTGGAGTGGCCAGATATATAGATCAATCCCAGGGTACTGGGGCTGGTTATTGATCCCTTGGAATGTGTTGGTTTTGAATGATGAAATATCCAAACTACAGTAGCCAAGAGCATGCATGAAGCAAACAAGCCAATAACAACCTTCAAGTAGTTATATGATGCCCTGCACATAATACTGAAGGATGCTTACAGATGTAGTGGTTACCTGTGAAAAAGTCAAGAAATTGATTTGCCAAGAAATAAAATATATACATACATTCAACCTGAACTCAAGAATATCATAGCTTATTAAACTCTCTCCTTGATCTTGCAGGAAACCCCCATTATCAGCTCCAACTGCACCTGCTATTGATTATGCAATTGTGATTAAAAGTGGTTGATGGCAACAGCATCAAAAGTGGACTGATCACATACCTAACCATATATATGCTGCTGCAGTTTGTGCAATTGCATTCTCCATATCAGTTTTCTCAAGAATTATTGGTGATGTTGGTGTTTCTATGGTTGAATTCCAAAAGATCCATGGAATACCCAATAGTGAATTTGTATATCTGTTTGGAAGCACCAAGTTGCCAGTTCATTGAGAAAATGTGTATGTCAAGGGAAATGCTTACACATTGGAATAAGTCATAAAGATACATTCCTCACTTTCTACAGGAAATTGTAGGCCTTGACAGAACAAAGACACCCCATTGGTGTGGGCAGTATTAAACTAAATTATAGCATTAACCAACAAATAATATAGGCAGAACACATCCACATGCCATTTGAATCAATTCTTGATTCAACTCTGTGGTGTTACCTGGGGACCAAACAGTCCAAGGTTCAGCATCTTTAGTACTATTAGGTAGTGATGCAGTATTGGTCACTTTTCCATCCTGGATGGGAAGGTCAAGAGGTGTTGTTGTTGCATTTAAAATACATGCAACAAAATATGATGTGGTTGAAACATTGAAAGGGGAAGGTTCACTATGGGCTAATGAAAGTAAGTTAAGTCTTGTCTAAAATTCACCCAGAACTCACATGTATACCCAGCTGGGCCCTCAAGATCAACTTGAATGACTTCACCAGTCAGATTGCCCAGTCCCATTGCAGTAGTGACCTGATACATAATATAGTTGTTACACATTGAACAGGTCTAGATCACATTCACAAAAATTTATACAAAGTGATCAAAGAACCACTCACAGAAGTCTCAGAATCAAAAAAAGTGCTCATGAAGAATACCATATTCACCAGCTCTGTTTTTATATATTTAGTGAGATGATAGGATTATGAAAAGCTCTATACCTTCCACTGGTAAACCAATTTCACCAAGCCCATTGGCATCAACATAATAGATCCCCTCAGTTGGGTTCCATGTGCCACCTGAAAGATTTGAAAGCAGCCCACACTCAGCACTGATGGTGGTTGCATCCACAACAGCACCTGTGTAAGCATGATCAGATGATGGCACATCAAACAATGTGCTTCCAGACAGGCCCTTGGCAGTGGGCAGTAGTGGCCACAATTCCTGAAATAGAGCAATGGTTTTCCAATCAAGAGTGGAAAGATTGACAGAGGTGGAAGTCCATGCTAATGAGGACGGAACAACACTTGTGACAGTATTGTTGAAGGCTTCGAATTGAATGATAGAGGATGAGACGATATGCAAGCCCGAGATGCAGCTCAAGTATATGAAGACCGAGACTAATGCTGATGGCGAGGACGTGACCTTGGTTTGTTGCCATAGAGCACTGATTGCAGCCCCGATTCCGTTCCATGCACCAGATATATCATGCACGGCCGTGAGTTTTTGCCGCTGCGCCATGAGGGCGGATAATGCAAGTCGTTGTGTCAAGAGCACCAGAACTGCGGTGTATAACTTTCCGGTAGAGTTGTCACACCATCATCCACCGAGAAACATCACACAGACGTACCACGTAAAATGCATGGAGAAATATCCTTAAGGCAATAGTCGCACCCGTGTTGTTGATTGAGACCGAGAACGAATGCTCCGGGTGGGTGAACAACATTCCCACAAGCACAATGTGGACGGCGACGAGGAACGCATGGAGACCATAGCACAAATAGCGAAGGGTACGATCGCCACAAGTTGGGGAGCAATCCTGAGTATCGTTGTGGAGAAGCGCTATGACAAAACCATGATGAGCATCATTTTAACGGATGTAGGATGAGATATAGTCACTTTCGCTGGAAAGGTCTGGTTCCCGTGCTGTGGTAAACGGTATATCTTCGTTGGATGACGACGTTGCCAAGCGATCGCTACTGTGATGGCCTGAAGGATAGAGACCAGCCATGTTGGCGGCTCTCTGTGGTTGAATGGGAGGATGGGAAGAGGGAGAGGTGGCAGGCGCCTTTTCCCTTGACTGCGATGGAGGGCCGATTAGTAGTCACATTTCCTATACTTGACGTGTGTGCGAAAACAAACCCAGGCTGCTCCGCCCCCATGCTTCACGTTATCGCAGTCTACTCGTGGTGCATGACAATTTCCACATGTAGGTTCGTCGTACGACGCCTGTCTTTCTTTTTTCTGTGCGAGTGAGACGGACATCCTTTAGTTTAGAACGTCCTGCTGATATCCTAGCAGGGGATGAGGATACACCCCCGGGTGTCGAGAATAGAGTGAGATACGACGTCGAGGTTCCCAGTCTGTTGACAATTGGTCTCCAAGGAAGCGCGGCTGATATCTACCTGTGACCACAGCTTCAATGATTGCATCCACGCGCATTGCAGCCGTTTTCACATCACATGTTCCACGTCACGTTCTTACCAGACGTTGATTGACGTACTTCATCCACATCCTCTTCAGTCACCGTTTCAACAACGGAAGTTGATATATGCTTACGCCATCCGGAGAACGAGACGCAGCATTACTGCAAGGATTCGAATCCAAGAATGTTTTCGTTTGGGTCCACTGACATACTCGGTCTGGTAACAACCACTCTCCGAGCTCCTCCCGAATCGTTGCCTCATCGAGCAGGATTATCGAACCATGTTTGTGTGCGCTGCGGGTAATTGACAGTGCATTTGGTCCTTGGAGTTGGCGCTCCCTCCAGGGGGGCACAACTGTACACACAACTTCCGTGGCCTCGGATTATCCACCCTGCTGCTTACCAGTTTGTTTAGGTCGGGATGTCGGCGAGCATCTCCCAATGACTCCGAGCAATGAGCGTCCACAATGCTTGGCGACTCGACTCCAGCATATCACTTCGCTCCAGCCAAGCACCGAAGCAGCCTACAATCCGGTCTCTTTCTTTCGTTCAACGTCTCGTATCGGTGTGTGGCGAGTCTAAATACGTACGTGAACGGGTGCGTTAGATTTTTTTATCCATTCAGTCGACAAGAAATTCATGATCGTTCCCTGTTTTCTGCGAATCCTCAGAAATTCATGTTCGTGGAATGCTCTCCGCGCAACGTTCTTGCGCACCGGACCAATCAATGGAGTAACGACAGGCAGGATCTTTGTCAGCTCGAGCGTCACGCAGGGATCGCTGCTGAATTCCTCTGCACCACGGTGAGAGTACTCATATAAGTCAGAGAAAGCTGTGTGATCTATAAACGGTCGACCAGGTGATATCGTGGGTCCCAATACAGTGCCGTTCATAGATTGGATCACATGCCTGGAAAACATAGTGGACCGGCGCGTCGTCCAAAGACGTTGTACAGATCGTGAGTCTGATTGCTTGTATCGCAGTCTCGAATCAGTCTTGATCGTTCTGGTCATCCCATACGGGGGGGGCTTCTTGTTCAACAGTCGTTCCTTTTCCACGGATCATCCTGCGATGAAGCCCTTTAGAATGGCACTGAGCATGCGTCTATCACAGATACAGGATGATCGCGACGGGTCTCTCTCCAGTTGTCTCTACAAAGTAACCCCAGACCACAGAGGCACAGCGCGTTCGACCACGAGACTAGCACATTCTTTACGACCGCCTAGTTGATACCCGCCCGTGAAAATGTTCTTTCGGCCGGACGGACGTCCAGCACCGAGCGGACAGGAGAACACAACCTCTCACGTTCATTGTAAGTTCCCGCCACACTGGCCCACTGGGGGGCATGTGCGATCTGAACGGCGAAAACCTGGCCGTGGTGTTCCTAACCCTCGAACCTACCAACGCCTTCAAGTAGACCAAACTGGCTTGGGCACGAGGCTGGCCGCCGAGTGGCATTAATGCCACCGGCCTCAGACCACGTCGATGCAGGACAGTGTGCACCTGTAGCAACAAATGACCCAAATCACCGTTCAATGAGACGCACAGAACAGTGATTCGGAGAGGTCATGATGAATCAAAGTAATCCGGCGGGTCGAAAAATGGACGCCCTCCATCCATTTAACGGGCGGGCGACACGCCCACAAAACCACCACCATCAACGATCAACATAGCAATCAGACATGCAAACAGGGCGGGCGCCGTACGGCACTGCCATTCCGTCACAACAGATCTCGACACACGGCTCAGAGGTCGACCTGATTTGAAATGATGTGACATCCGGTCTAGGAGAAATTCAGCGTACATCTACGTCAACCCCCTGTACAATTTAAATGTCTCCAAGTTCTAAGTTGACGAGTCAACGGCACTGTTAACACCAAGAAATCTCCAGGAAAGAAGGGGAGAAAGAGAAAGGCTGACTTTAGGATAGAAAGACTAGCCGGGGAAGGGAAGGAGCGAACCAAGGGAATCATGGACTGACTGTGGGTAGGACACTAAAATCAGACGTGATTTTTCAATACGGTATTGTAGGGTGCATCGGTACGGGGATTCATGAATGTCGACTATGGGCGTAAGCATGTAACAGGTAAGAAGAAAATCAGATCTCTGGATGCGGGAAGTATGGCACATGGTGGGTGATTTTTTTCCATTTATCGAGACCGTGGTAGTGTCCGTATAAAACATGATCAATCCCTCCACACCATGATGCATCAGTAAACATGGGAGCACGTCCAAAGATGAGACCCACAGCCACCTTTGAGAGCAAAACGAAGCGCAAACGAGAACGATGACGACATTATCCTCCGACGACAAACAAGAGAAAGCAAGCTGACACGAGTTCATGGGCGCTGCAACGCTCAATCCTGCGGAATCGATTCATATGCAGGCGGGATTTCCCTCGGTGGCACATGTTCCTCGACCGGAGCCCTACCCGCGTCCTGATGCACAACGACAGCCCCACTGTCTTCGGCGGCCTCTTGCTGCGTCGCCAAACCCACCCCTGATGCCTGTCCACTGCGCTCCAACGCCTCGCGTTCCTTGGCCGCCCGCGTTGACGTCGTGTTATTGCTCACCGTCGAGGGGGGCGGAGAGACCCCCGGATGAGGTGTATGCCAGTCCACTGGACCTGTGCCGTACATGTTGATCGGAGGTATGTAGGCACCTGAAGGTGGCGGTCCAGCGCCAGGTGACATGAAGGGCCGAGACTGCGTATCGGTAGATGCCCCTGCGCCAGGTGTGTAAAACTCCGTGCTGGTTTGTCCACTTGCCGCGGGCGACGAAGAAACAGCGAGATATTTTGAGTCGCCATATTGGCGCATGCTCGAACTACCCTGGTTGGTGTAGGATTGAGGGAACGGCGTTACTTCTTCTGCAAGGTCAACATGGGGGAGAGTGCCACCACGACTGTCGGTGTGCCCCACGACACGGTCGGGATCAAAGTTGCCGTCAAATTCGTCTTTGCGAACTCTTCTCCGGATACAGAAGATCAAGAGGGCTATGATGGCGATGCCGGCGACACCACCGACAACGGCGCCGACAATGACACCTGTGTTAGAACTACTGCCGCTACCTGCGCTCGGTACACTCGAAGTGATGGCGGTGGCGACGACATCGGGAATGCTGGTAGTGACATAGACAACAGAACCCGCAGCATCCGTTGAACTTGAGAATAGTGAAACGGTCAAAGGCGGAATCAAAGGCAACAGCACAAGAAACATACGGGACCGTTGTCGCAACCTGGGTAGTGAACGAGGACGTGGTCGTGGTTATGGGTGCTGCGGTGGAAGTGAACGGGGTCGACGATGCTTGGGACGAGGACGCGGTCGTCACTGCCGCTGCAGACGTTTGAGCAGCGCTTGATTCGGGTGTGGCAGTTGTCGTTGCTGGGGTGGGAGTGGGAGTAGTGGTGGGCACATTGGTTGTAGTAGGTTGAGTTGGGGTTGAAGATGCTGGGGAGGGTGTGGATGAACTGTCAGCGCCTGAGATGGGAGGGAAAGCAGAAGACGATGGAAGAGAGGGAAAAGAGGTACCAGGAGTCGAGGTCGATGCTTGCACAGTCGCGGGTGAGCTCACCGTTGCGTTGGTGGACATGGATAAAGAGTCAAAGAGAAAGAGGAAGAGAAAGGCGGAAATGAAAAAGGTGAAGAAGGGGAAAAGGAAAGGCGCTAGCGTTAACCCAGTGCAGTGGAGTAACGATAGCGAGAAAGATGAAAAATACGAATAAAAAGCGTCGTATCGTTGCTCGGCTTAGAAAAGCATGTCCGCAGCATCCGGTCAATTTCAAAAATGCTGTACTTCATCAAACATGAGGCGACCCTCTTCAAAGGCCATCTCGTGGTCCAAATGTGCACCAACGTGTACCCCAACCAGAGAAGGGTTTTTGTTATTGACACTCACCGGTAATTTGTGTGTTCTGTCTCTTCTTCATTGTCACCGGTGGCGAAGGATGACAATGGTCTGCGATCAAACCACACTCTATTATTAAAGGTTCCCCAGACAGAACACGTGAAACAATTTCTGTCCATTTTAGTTCCTCGACGGACTGCACTGCCCGTCGTGCGCTATATTCCTGTAGGGCCGTCCATCGTGCTCCCCGTCCAGCATCCCGTCCAAGTCCAAGGCTCAGCGCTCAGTAGTCTCTTCAATACCGGTAAATTCAAAGTTCTCCGTCCTCAAATCTCATTCTCTACAATGCTGTGTTACAACGGAAATCACGCTGGAATCTCTCGGCAGTTGCGGTCGGCTTCCGTGTTCATACAGAGCCTTCTATATTTGACCAGTTTAAAACGAGTTCGGCGGTCGTACCCCACCGAGTGTCGACCTCCAACAGGTTATTTACCTCCTTCGTGACGTTGTCCTCCATACCCAGTTAGTCTGCCGGGCTCCCCTTTCAACCCCATGCGAAGGACCTCAGTCGATCCCAGAGTCTCGATGCGCCTGCGTCCGATTAGAGCGGCGGATGACACCGTGCCATCAAACCAGTGCACATGTACATGGGGGATATAGGTGGTGATCATCACAGCCGACCAACGAGCACTTGAGCAATGACCCTGTGACAATTAAGTACAGGGGGACTTCTGCCTAGGAATTGGCCCTGTCTCCCCTGCATTCGTGGGGGTTCCTGCCGCCCCTGAGTCTCGGTAGCAGTCCGGTGACAAGTCCAGACTGTACCGCGAGCTGGTGGCGCTCGATAGTACTTTTCTGGGGCATGCCCAGGGCTGCGCGTGGAAGGAGGCTGACTCCAGGAACAATCCTCCTTATCACGGGTGAGACAACGCCGGGCTACAGATACTCCATAGAACGTTGCAATTTCGCTATTATAAGGGGAGTACGGCGAAATCAAATCGGGAGGACGTGTAGCATTCGGTTGGTTACCTCGTCGTTTAAATACCACGAACACACATGGTGATCCGGTAGCCAATCACTGCCTGTTTTTTTGTAAACAATGAGACGGCGCGAGAAGATTACCTGCCGTGATAATTGATTATTTCTTCCCTCGAAACTCACGTCTGGGCGCGCAAGGCATACTATAGGTGGAGGCCTGTTAGGTGTTCAACGGGGACTTTCAAACGTAACCTAGCTTACAAACACAGCCGCAAGTCACTGATCTGAGACGTGCCCAAGCTCGGCGTTTCTATGTGTGAGCGGGTGCCTTTTTGGTCACCAGACCAACAGTTGCATTTTGAAATGTATTTTCTGCCCCTTAAAATGTTGAAAATCCCTGTGTGCATACCTTGGCTAACAATGTCAGAGGTATTTCCGTTGATGTTCGCTCGTTACACTTATCTCACTTGGTGTACCCTTATCGTCGCTCATTCCCTTAGATATAGTGAATGCACAATCATTCCGATACGAGAACTGACCTCATCCCGCCAAAATTGACAGACACAGAAGCCCTCCAATGCGACAAAGTTACTGAAACTGGGAACTTAGCTCGCGAGATCATCACCGTAAACTAACCTGCTTGGGGGACAAATTATTCATGGACAACGGATAGTGAAACCTAATGCTTACCAGCGCTCATACATGACCTGCGTTATTTCTGCCAAGGTATCTTGATTCCTCTGGACACAAAGGTTCAAGTTGATGATGTACGCGATGATGTTTCGGACAATGGCAGTGGGCGGGCGACGAGTGGGATACCCACGTCGATCTCCTTGAATGTGGCTATTGGGTCGTCCGTAGAAGTGAAGGGAGGACTCCCCTTCCACTCGACCCCTTCTCAACCCCCCAATCGATCGTAGAGATCTGCAGACCTGCCCAATGGACACGCTTTAAATCCCGGTCGTCACAGCAGTGACAACTGGTCAACGTCACCCTCAAACGAAGACCCACCATCTATCAGAGTATGGGAAAGAGACCATTCCAGCAAAAGTGAGCAACTCGCCCCGCCTCATCCCATCATAGCGACACTGACCGTGTGTGCGCCACAGCACTTCTCCGCAACGACCCCTTCACACGTCCAACCGGTTCTCCAGCCCCGGCTGATTATCACTCCATCGTCTATACCATGCTATCAGTATATGTCCTACTTATGACATGAAACAAAACGCACGAGTGAACAAACCCTTATTTTGCAATTCGTGCATGTCATCGCTATCGCCCTGCGGCACCCACCCCATATGGAGGCGATCGGAAAACCACATCTCTATTTTCATTTTCACCTCCCATCCTTGATTTCTCGTCTCTCACGAAGGCAGACGTGCATACCAAACTCCGTCGTCCCACCACATTCCGCCCCGACGTTGATGCCATTGTCCATAATGATCCTTGGTCTTGCTAGTGGGTGGACTACTGCGGTAAATCAATCTACAGAGAACGATGCCATGCGCGTCGTCTACTGACGTACTTGACCCAACATAGGAACCGTCATCCATAACTTGCAATGTGACCGACGTGTCGTCTGTCAAGGGTACGATAGGCAGAGCGCACCAATCAGTAACCGCTTGAGGCGGATAAACGAGGGAAACGAGATACGCAAGGGGAAGATACGGGTACATCGCCAGGGAGCAAGGTCGCAATTTCGTTGCGCTGATGCCTCCGAGAGATGGTTCGCAGGAGTACCTCGTCATCGCTGGGATGTCAGAATCGCGTGAATGACAACATGAATGACCGAGGCTTGAGAAGCCAAAGGGATGTACGCACGCTGGGTCATCCAGTCGACCTGAACTTTGTGGCTTTGTAGAACCTCTCCGGCGCGTTTACATCGAGGCGTTGCGCAGCGTAAGATGCGGAACAAGAGTGCCATCCACGACTTCACGTCCGAGCTTCAAGAACGACGCATACAATTACTTAATTGTCGTCGTCATCTCAATTACGCAGCAGCAGCAGCAGCGATTTCCATGATGCCTGGAACGGCTGACATTCGGTTAGAGATGGCTCTTGACCACCTTTGGCCACTGGCAGGGGTACCTACCACCGACTCACGAGCTAGCTCTGGCAGCATAATAGAGGAAGAAGCTGACGCAACTAGCGACGAAGACGGGCTAGGACATGTGGATCTATGCGCGGAGGTGAACTCGGAGGCTGGTACAACCAACGTCGGCGAGTTGTTCCATACATGCAGTTGATCGAGTCATAAAACGTTGGGGTAGACGGTGTAGATATCAGATTGCAATCATTGCCAGGGTCCTGGGCCGGCGTGCAAGAGTTTAGTATCTAACCGCCATGGTGCGTACCGTCCAGTGGTCCAGAGTCCGCACCCGACCGCACATGCGAACGCTATGCTGGGCATTCAACACGATAACGGAGAAAATGCACCTGGTCTCCCGCATCGACGGGTCAGGTTCTCGGCATGGACTCGTCATTAGTGACTTACCATGGACATATCACCACTCAGAACCTAGTATGCAACCGCTAGACCATTGGAAGCCACGACGTCGAGCTTAACAAAGACTAAAGTCTAGAGTGTGACGTATCATAGGACGCGTGGCTTGATGAAGACGTTTGGCAGAATATGAGCTGGTCGTAGTTTGTCTCGTCCATCTACTGACGCTATAACCATGTCTAGATGGGTCTAATCTTGGTTGTGCTAGTGAACCAGTTTCGCGAACATTTCGGCAACATCCGGATCGAGTTGCTTCAGCTTAGATTCGCCATCCATAGCACATTTATCATCACTCCTCCTGGAGCGTTATGTTGGGCAAAGTCTCTGAGACGGGCAAGAGCCCTTCCGTGTATTCCATTCCTCGGCGAAATTCTTTCTGTGACACCCCGAGCCAGAGATGGGCAGGCAGAATGGTGAGAAAAATAATTTTCTCGGGAGTTACTACTTCTGTAGCACTGTCGTTCATGAACCTCTTCAAGCCGCCCGAGCAGGTCAAACGCTGAAGTTCGCTCTCGTCGAAGTACGATTCCAGACGTCGACGACTTCGTTTTCGAGTGCGTCCTGAATCATCACTGGTGAGTAAGCTGCCAGTGACTCTGAAATTTTGTTCGGTAAATGTTTGGCAATTGCAATGTTCTGTGTGTTTATGCCAGCAGTGTTCAACTCGGGGCTTGCTTTCTCAAGATGCGGACGACCGCGACCAAAGGGTACCAACTAGAGGGGCTTCTCTCGCTGACGACTGGTGCTCTTGATCTCGCGCGAGCTCGCATTGCTTGACACGTCATCCGATGTTTCCTAGGTCAAAGTCCTGTGGAATCGGTCTACGTTGACTGCGAAACGATGATTCAACACTTCTCTTTCAAACCTTCAAGTTACAACTACATTTGGCACACAATATAACACCGAGCCTTGTACTACGACACCAACTTCACATCGTACATGTGCTTTCTCATTCGTCCTAGACCCTCTGAATCAAAAATAACTGAGTCTCCATAGGCATTGGTATGATGGGCCTAAGGGCAACCTATGATACAGATAAGAAGACTGCCACAGCGATAGGGGAAAATTCATTACGATATTACCGTCGGCAGGGTCGCTGGGGGCTGTCCATCCAAGCATGGGCTCAGTCGCTCGTGCGATACTGGACACGGAATAAATGAGTGGAACAGGTAAGCAGTGTTTCGATGTGCTGCTCACGTATAAGCGTTCTGACCCGGACTGGGGGTAATTTGCCATTCCTCATTCTGGTCAGGGTTGATGGAAGCGACAATGTTGCTCCCTTCTACCCCAGTGAAGGGATATCCGCCCACGCTCAGCAGATACGTAGTGCCGCTAGCCTTGCGGATCCCCCACTGCAAAGGGATACGTGAGTGTTACATTCCAGATGGCAATGAGGGACGGTCATACTTGTTGGATAGGTGCGTTGACACAGACATTCTGGAAGCCAGGTAGTACGATGTTGACACCGACAGGAGGGTTTCCTTGAGTCAAAGAAAGGATTCTGAAGTTGCCGGAGTCAAGGTTGGCAGCCATTGGGACTCTGAATTCAGTAAGAGGTGTGGTGCGAGTTGAGGTAAACTACGCAGTCAGCTGCTGACTTTATAGCCATTGAACCAGGAGAGCTTTCCCGCGATACCGCTTAACGGAGTACGTCTTCGCCTCCCAACCCAACTCTTGGGGGGGATAGTTACAGCACACAACCCCGGATCGGAAGGCGTTGAAACATCCTTTGGAGAGCCGAACACTTGATATCTGATTGGAAGCTTTAATTTCCGTATTGGTTCGCGTTGGCCACTGCCCAAATGACCATATTATCACGTTCTCAGGTACTGCAACCGCCTTCCATAGAAAGTGGCTCGTGCTAATCATATTTGATCCCCAGAACATCACGCAGAAATTTCTCGCTTTCTGCCGTTGGTGATGCTGGGTTGTGATCGGTAAGTGCAATGAGGTCATACTGTTGAGCAAACGCGCGACGAAGACGCCCCGAGACCACCTGCTCGTGTGGCGTCATATTGTTACTAGCATGAATCCGGATATGCAACTTCGTTAGTACATGCCACGAATGGGGCAACGTACGATATGCATGCTCTGATTCACATAACATCTTTTTGTTATCTGCATATGGCCTGGTCGGCTGATGTTGAACGTGTTCTTGGATTCTTCGAATTAACAACGTTACAGCTGCTATGAGGACACAAGTCGGCCATGAAACGCGGAGATGCGTCTGTATGTGGCCTCCAATCTAACCTCCATTTGATGGGTGATGGGTGATGAGCCGATGTGTGGGTCTCCCCTTATTCGCTTCCTCGCTCTTCCAAGTTAGGTTTGTAGTAGATATCCCATTATTCTACAGTTTTTCGCTGCATTGAAACAGCTCAGCTTCAGGTATTATAAGGTAAACTCATGCCGAACGCAGCTTCAGATCTGGGTTTACTCCAAGGTTCGTTTGCTGTGAGGACGATGCTAGGTACAAACAGCGACATGGTTACAAAAGTAAATGTCTCATAATCTCATTGGTCATGTCTCTGCCTGGACCCACTGGCGACCTCATCCCCCTTCGTCTCGCAACTCATAAAAAAACAGAATGTGGTGTATACATTGGTTCAACCGATCGTCGTCGTACACCTTGATTGATGACAAGAAGCCGATCTGCACGAAGGGCGATACGTATGTAACTCTAGTATTCCTCCCGGATATGAGTAGGTACTGAATAACCGATTCACACCATGATCGGTTTACTGTGCTCACTGGAACCATACTGTCCCCACTCATCGTCTTCCTCACACAACGTCTTGTTTCAGCCAAGGCCTTTTCGATCGATGAAGAAGATCCATGTATTCAATGCCAAGGCAGCGTTCTCTGTTCTGTTTTCTCTACGCGTCACGATAAAGATCACGCTGGAGTCACTCGGGAATCACAATCGCTTCTAGTCTCCATGGCGTTCCATACTTGACATGATCTACACAAGGTCTGCTTTCGCATCTTGCTGACCCACGATGTGTTTCAACCGCAAACCGTCGTGTCTGGCTTGCGAGCTGTGTCACAGGCCACACACTGACCAGCAGCTCAGATTTGAACACCGTTCCAAGAATCCTAGCGAGTCGATCCTAGAGTCTAGATCTTAGAGCTAGCTTACTCCAGACGACAAATTCCGTCCAGATGTTGTCACGCAGAGAGATTGCTGCGTTGATTTCGGCTCCTCGGGCTTACTCAGAAATGATCTCGGCGCGTGCGATTCGAACTCAACATGCCCACAAACATTGCTAGCCTCAGGCTAACGTCGCGAGTCAAACAGCCTGAGCGTGTCTGTCGGGACGTCCTGCCAGTGAGTAAGCGGGGTGCCTTTAGTGGCCGTCGGGTTGGAGATCCTCCTTGGCATAGTATCACGATTCTCTGAGGAAGTACAGCACAATCAAATCGAGAGATCATTGATCGCGTGGCTCGTCGATCATTACTCCACGAACGCATAGATAAGGTGGAAAACAACCGTACAAACGTAATAGATACAGGTAAAACATGAATAACCTTGTGCTTGCATTCCAAGTCGATGTTTGAGAAGCGTGAGTGAGCACTGAGCACGTAAATAACAGTGGTCCGTTCAACGTCCGAGACAAGTTGCGATCATGGCCGACGGATCATTGGGGCGGGTAGCAAGCCCATCAAACCAAAGACGAGGGCATATAATCCAGAGGCTGGATTCGGAATCGGTGGATGTTTTAATGTAGAGCACAGTAGATTATTACCTCCGATGGTGCCTTTCAAGTATCCTAGACTTGACCATTTTCCGAGCGTGATGGAAAGCAGTGACCAGCCAGCGACGATGGTGCATCACTGAAACAGGAAGACCATGACAATGGATTAAATTACATTTTTTCTCATTTTTCTGTGATTATCTGTGATTATCTACGAGGAAAAATGGATTATATTGAATTATATATCATTAGCATGGTCTTCCTGTTCCAGTGATGCGTGGCGGTCAGAGTTGGAATTACGCGTGAAAGGACGCCAGACTGCCTCCATGAACGGTACTTTGAAAGAGTCTGAGGAGAGAACACGGCTGGTAACTGTGAAAACTCACGTCGGGCTCGACCCCTCGGAGCCAGTGCACGAGCAAAATGTAGAGGAACAGGAAGACTACAAGCTAGTAATAGATACTAGGCAGCGACACCAGGCACGAGAAGATTTCCTGGACAGAGCAGGACTTACAGCACAGCATGTAGGTTTTCTCAATTATCGTAACTTATCCGAAGTGTACACCATCAAGTTATCGTGCTTGAATGAAAATTTGAAGTGTGATAAGTAACATTCGTCAATTAGCCCCATCAGTAATTTGCTCACGGCCTTATCCGCAATTATCCGCAATTAGCGCCCTTGGCACACCAAGGAAAAGTACCAAAAGGGAACAAATCAGTAAAAGGGACTGCCAAGGCACGATTAAGAGGTTTTT
>JBBPNO010000358.1:0-27372 GCA_038090915.1 Boletus eberwhitei
CGACAGCTACCACACATCTAGGACATTCTGATTCACGATTATTGTACATCTTCGCCAAGTCTAGCCAGTCCATTCCCACCCTACGACGTCCGACCGGGATACCACAACACTGCCCCCTTCTTCAAACACGTCACCTTCATAAAATATATTCATATCCGGCCAGCTGCGCCGAGGTAAAGCTCTGAAGCGTCCTCATGATGGTACAGGGGAGTCATTCCCTGAAGAAACCCAGGAAAGTGTAGAACGGTACTCTTTCATTCCCTCGATGTGGGTCATCCGTTTTTTGAATTTGATGACTACTGTTGTCGACATGAATCATTAACATTGGTCGGCGAGGGCAATGTAGAATGGAAAATTTGCTACTCTCACTCCAAGGCAATCATTCCGATTCCAATTAGTATTACAAACAACTCAGATCGACTTCGCACCCCATCACCATGGGAAAGATCACAATGTTTGCATCACCAACCGCATCATGAACTATCATTCCTTCCAGCCAATTGGTACATATTACGAACAAATTTTTGGGCTTAGATATGGTACTACGGGAAGCGAATAAACAGCGACGACGACGGTGCTTAAGCAAACTCTAAGAAACATGAACATGAACATACAAGTCATAAAGATGCATTTGCTAATAGATATCTCGCGTCCCACACATCCCAGGCAGCTTGGGGATTGAGAAACGAACCCGTCTTCGGACATTGATAGAGGAAATCAGACCTCCTCTGCGACGTGGTCGAGCTTGAGCTTGTTCCAGCGGTTATTCTCGACAGCTATGGAAACCCTGTGACTCATCGACGAGCGTTGATCGTTGTCGGCGTTGTTCTCGATCAAACTCATGGTGTGGGCCTGCGTTCTGCTCATTCGGTCCACACCGACACTATTGCCGGTGGTCGTATGTCCTGATGGGAGCGTATTCATCGTCTGGTTCGCCCGAGTAGCCAACGCGACACGAACAATGACCATGTAAAACGTGATGGCGATGATCGGCGTAATCTGGAAAGTCAGTAATAACGTATCACTAGGGCTATTCGCATGAGCGAGTCAGGCATGATGACTGACCATGTCTAGAATCACGTATTGACCGTTGGATCGATTTACAAAGCAAATCAGCGCCGCAAGAAGGGTGAGGGAGTAGATTATGCCAGCCTCGATAACGACGCGCAGAACGGGCCGCAGTTGGGCTTTGCCGTGGCCAGGTGAGCTCGTGGCCCTTTGATCAATGCCCCAGAGACGATAAGCCAACAGAACTGGTAGGGGAGAAAGAAGTTGAGATGTACACTTCGACGTGCGTCAAAACGCGGGCACGCACTGGTCGTCAATAGGTTGGTGGACAACGTCGATGCCCAAAACGAGATGATCCAGTGCGAAAGGCTCCCTTCAAAGACGTCGTTTTTCGTCCGCGATTCGGTATACGGACACGCGACCCCAGTCACTTCAGAGAGGCCGTTAATGTTAATGATTTCAGTCCACCTGGACATTATCGCACACGTACCAACAACGGCACACCAAAGCAGTGCAGGCAAAATCATGACGAGTTTAGATCGCCATACCGCATAACAGCGGTAGAGCTGCAATAGAGTTAGCGGATGTCGTCGATCTGGAAACAGTGAAAACTTACAACGACACCGTCTCCTATAAGTGTCTGCACAGTATACACGTAGTTCTTGGATACGAACGTCCACTGCGAGGCGTCCGAAAAATACCCGATAGGGCCTCCTGGGAAGGTGTGTTGAAATAATATCAGACCGTCCATCGTCCTTATGAGAGAGATCACGACGTGCTGTATAAATCTGTCTGATGCCTATCCAGGATAACGAGAAGAGACACGTACCACCGTGCTACATAGCAACAACAAGCATGTTATCGTAAACAGCCCACGGTTTATTTGGCTGGTGGACCGTTGAGAATA
This sequence comes from Boletus eberwhitei, assembly GCA_038090915.1. Classification (NCBI taxonomy): domain Eukaryota; kingdom Fungi; phylum Basidiomycota; class Agaricomycetes; order Boletales; family Boletaceae; genus Boletus; species Boletus eberwhitei. The sequence continues at coordinate 1,916 of JBBPNO010000358.1, forward strand.
CAGTGCCCAGATCGTTCCCGCGAACATCGGCAAAGAGAAACCTTGCCCCGTAAACGTTCAGTATGCTTTGCCCACCATCCATTGCTAAAGGATCATACCATACAACAACGCTTCGAGTAACGTTGACAGGAGCTCTGCCTCGTCCAGAGGGATGTCATTGGTAGTCATATTTCAGGACGTGCGCTTGCAGGACACCAGGGCAATCCTGAGACAGGAGGAGGAACGACGAGTGGAGAGGGAGGAAGACGCGGAAGGGCGGAGCTCTAGAAGGGGACCAATACCCTTTACAACACATATGTATCCAAAAACTGGGACACCTCGGGCACGATCGGATGTAGGGCCACTGACAAACCCAGGTGGGCCATGGCAGGATTTCGAAGAGGAACTGATTGGGGAACGGGGTGGTCGATCCCAGACACCGGAGTGCGGGGGGTCCGAAATAAACGGACGGAAGTCGTATGATAAGGTGCTTTGGATCCTGTTCAGTTGGAACGGAATCAAGCTTGGGCAAATAATGCCAGCTTGTCCCTGTTGCGTGCGGTCTCGTTGTGTTATCGACCTTGGCAGCGTCGCGATTGCTAGACCCAGCTAGTGGATATACCTTCCAGTGATCACATGTATGAGTCAGAGCAGAGGGTCGTCTGGACTCTGCACACGCTCCACTGATGTTTCTAGGCATCATCGACTTTTCCTCTTCAATGGGCGGGGTATCAGGCCTTCAGGTTCCATGGTTCGGTTTGACTTTGGATGGACAGTCCGGGTGGCGGAGGGGCAGCAGAATCCAAATCAACTAAAAATTGAGGGTGTTTGGAGTCTTCCCGACGAGTCGTTTACCAAAAGAAGTAAGCACCGTCCAGCTTTCCTTGGCACTGAAAGACGGCGACGATGCGGGGATTAACGGCTACAATTTTCTCCCTCCTTGAAGTGTCCAAGCAGGGTCAAGTTTGACTATCGTGAAATGTCCTCAAGTCTTACTTTTCGGCTCTCTCGGAGCGTGCTCACTACCATTCAGCCTCCGTGCGTGTCTCTCAATCCCAACCTGCCCTGATTTCGAGCACAATTTCAATGACTTATATAGCATACCCCGCGTCAAGGCATGGGGCTTGGCCTACCCGTCCACGCCCGCTCATCCGCTACTCGATATGTCACAGGGTGTTCCGGGAAGTCCTCCATCGAATATGTTACTGGAAGCGCTAGCGAAGACGTCCTCGTCTCCTCAAAGCACAGGCTACGGCCACGCTCTTGGGGAACCAAAATTACGCGCCGCCTTTGCTCAGGAAATGAAAACGGTCTACGGGCAAAGCGCAGACATTACAGCCGACGACGTCGCTATCACCGCCGGATGCAATATGGCGTTCATAGCAGCCATGATGTGCCTAGCAGATGCTGGGGACGAGGTCATCCTTCCTGTACCATGGTAATCCTCGCAACTTCCACTGCGCTTGCCCTTCTTATGCGTGATCTCCAGGTACTTCAATCACTCGTACGACACTTCGTCCTCTCTTCATACGTCAACTTGACCTGGGTGTGGTAGTATGAGCCTCGACTTGCTCGGCGTCAAGCCTGTTCCATTGAATACTCGATCCGATCAAGGCTTTTTACCTTCGATTGACGAATGCAAGAAGTTGATCACGTCCAAAACAAAAGCAATAACGCTAGTCACACCAAACAATCCTGTCAGTTTCTCACCCCCCTCTCAGTTTCACTTCCTCCCGGACTCATCCTGCCGAACCAGACCGGTGCGATCTACTCACCGTCGCTCATAGCACAATTCGCAAAGCTAGCGCAAGAGAACAACATCGCACTCGTGGTCGACGAGACGTATCGCGACTATGTGGAGCACTTTCCTCCACACAACATGTTCTCCCCTATGCAGACCGAGATATCACACCCCACCTGGTCTTGGAGATCGAGCTTTATCCACCTTTACTCGTTCTCCAAGTCGTACGCAATTCCTGGGCACCGTCTCGGCGTAGTCGTGGCATCGCCCGAGCTTCTAGAGTACATCATGACCACGCTCGACTGCATTCAGGTTTGCGCTCCTCGACCGCCACAACTGGCTCTCGCGAATGTGTTACTCCTACCAGAGCTGCGGTCTTCCATCCTCTCGGATGCCAAGGCACTCAAGGCGCGCCACGAGCTCTTCCGCAAGTCACTTCCGTCGGAATGGACGATCGGCTCCCAGGGAGGTTATTTTGCGTTTGTAAAATATCCATTCCAGAACATGTCCTCGATCACGTTTTGTCAGCGCTTAGCAAAGGAGTTGGGTGTTCTCGTTCTTCCCGCCCAAATATTCTATAGTAAGGCGGACGAGACGGAGAGGCAGGCGTTGGGTCTGTCTGAAGAAGGATGGGATAGATGGGTTCGTTTTTCGATTGCAAACGTTAACGATGAGCAGATTGTCAACGTGTGCGAGCGTTTGAGAGGATGTAAAACGCATTTCTTGTAGAATACACAATACCAGCTTGTTCTATCACACGGAGGTCACTCGAGTATTGGATGGAGGCGCTATTGTGGCTGTGCAATATTTTCGAGATTTTGGACTCGATCATATTTCGGGTTCACAGACACGGGATATGGATGTACGTGTCATTCCGTCTTGCACATGACCGAATTCCATTCATGACCGCGAAACGCTCAGACAGGGCTCCAACGCGCTCAACCGATCCATGCAGGGTCTCTGGTCAGCCCATCGTAAGGCAAAACTGAACCTCAACGCTGCCGTGGCACCGCAACCAGTAATGACGACGACGGCGACGACAGGCGCGACAGCGTCATCTCTACCACAGCCCGCTCAATCGAACGAACCCACCAACGTGCTCCCGGCCGCTGAGGAGCTCGAGCTCGCCGAAGCTGGGCCATCGACGAACGTGCAGGCTGACCCCCAATCCGTACCTATGCCTACAGAGGCCCGCCCTCCGTCTTCGAAACGTAAGCTACGCCGTAGCGCGGGGGACAACGACGGGACCAAACGACCTCGCACGACCACTAGCGGGAGTGGAGGCAGTACACCCAAGACATACGCCCCGCCCCCGACTCGCCTGTCCGACCTCGGCGGGGTCGAGTCCTGCATCGAGAAGATGCTCGAGCTCGTCGCCATGCCGCTGTGTCATCCCGAGATTTACTTGTACACGGGGGTCCAGCCTCCACGTGGGGTGCTGTTGCATGGTCCGCCTGGGTGTGGCAAGACACTGCTGGCGAACGCGATCGCTGGGGTAAGTCTAAATTCATTGTTGATCGTGTGGAAAGATGTATGAGTGCTGATGTGTGAATTCTTTTGTTTCTTTTGCGTGTGTCGCGGTGTAGGAGCTTGGCGTGCCTTTCATTAGTATATCGGCGCCATCGATCGTGTCCGGGATGTCGGGCGAGTCGGAAAAGACGCTGAGAGATACCTTCGAGGAGGCAAAGGTGGGCTGTAGCAGTATCGCTGGTCAATGCCTAATAACGCCGGCTGCAGCACGTTGCGCCATGCCTTTTCTTCATTGACGAAATCGACGCCATCACCCCGAAACGAGAAAGCGCACAGAGAGAAATGGAGCGACGGATCGTGGCCCAGTTTTTGACATGCATGGATGGTCGGTATCCCTCCCTAACGTTCTCAGAAATATATGCTAGACGTTTTACAGACATGTCTTGGGAAAAGACGGAAAACAAGCCTGTAATCGTCATTGGTGCTACGAATCGACCCGACTCTCTGGATGCAGCCCTGCGTCGTGCTGGTCGATTCGATCACGAGATAAGCATGGGCGTACCCGACGAGGCTGCCAGGAATAAGTCCGTTTTCCCCGTTACTCGCTCCTTCCGTGAGGTTCGTTCACTCACATGCATGTGCACACACAGAATACTGCGGGTGCTATGCGCCAAACTTCGACTCGAGGGTGATTTCGATTATGCATCCCTCGCAAAAGCGACGCCGGGATACATCGGCGCGGATCTGTCGGCATTGACGGGGGCAGCAGGCGTTATCGCCGTAAAACGAATATTTACAGAACTCTCTGAAGGGACTCTCATTCTACCGGATGCGCCAGAGATGACAACCGTGGGCAGTAATACCCCAATGATCATCGATTCGACGCCTCACACGCCAACGACAGAGGCACTACCACCTTCGTACCCTACTCGACCGTTCGCATCGCTCGTCAACCAGCTCTCCTCGAGCTCGATCGCACACTTCCTAAACGCACATCCGTCCGCGTTAACAGAACCCCAACTTGCACCGCTGTGCATCACATCCTCCGATTTCCGCGCCGCACTTGCCGAAGTCCAGCCCTCATCGAAACGAGAGGGATTCGCGACGGTCCCAGATGTCACGTGGTCTGATGTTGGCGCGTTGCATGGAACACGGGAAGAACTCCAGATGGCGATTGTCCAGCCGATCCGACGACCCGAGCTGTTCAGCGCGGTGGGGATCGAAGCTGCGTGTGGTGTCTTGCTCTGGGGTCCCCCTGGGTGTGGTAAGACCTTGCTTGCGAAAGCGGTGGCCAACGAGTCGAGGGCGAATTTCATTAGCGTGAAGGGACCAGAGTTGTTGAACAAGGTGGGTTTCGTTTGTTGTGGCGCTTTCGTCACTGATGTGTCGGCGGTTGGAGTAGTATGTCGGCGAGAGCGAGCGAGCGGTCAGACAGGTGTTTTCAAGGGCACGTGCATCGTCGCCGTGTGTCGTCTTTTTCGACGAGCTCGACGCCTTGGTACCAAGGCGTGACGACAGTCTGGTGCGTTTCCTTTTTTCTTCCGTTCCTATGCCCTTTCTCATCACCATCTCATCCATCCTTGTCAACCATACCACATACGACACCGACACCAACAGTCCGATTCGTCCGCGCGCGTTGTCAATACCCTCCTCACCGAACTCGACGGCCTCGATGCGCGAAAATCGGTCTATGTCATCGGGGCAACGAACCGACCAGATATAATCGATCCTGCGATGGTCCGACCTGGGCGGCTGGACAAGCTCTTGTATGTCGATCTTCCGAGCCCGTCGGAACGCGTTGAGATTCTGAGGACGTTGATGAAGAGGGTGCCAGTGGCGAATGCAGGTGGTGCAGGTGACGGCGGGGATGGGGAAGATGTGAGAGCGGGTGTGGAGAAGTTGGTGGGAGAGAGGTGTGATGGGTATAGTGGGGCGGATTTGGCGGGGGTGGTGAGGGAGGCGGGGGTGGTTGCGTTGAGGCGTCTGTTGGGGTCGCTTGAGGAGATGGAGGGAGGGGAGGGAGAGGACGGAGATGTGATAGGTGAGGGCCAGCGTGGAGAGGGACAGGGACACGGGGAAGCGGGTCCGCGGGTGACGGTCACGGTGGCGGATTTCGTGCGCGCGGTGGACAAGGTCGGGCCGAGCGTGTCGGTGGCGCAGAGAAAAAAATACGAGGCGCTCCGGACAAAGTTTGCAGGGTTGCCGGTTAGGGTCAAGGGAGACGACGACGGTGGTGGGCGTCGGATCGACGAGGTCGTGTAGTGTGAACATATCTCGGCGTCTCGCTAGTAGATGATCGAGTACACTTGATGAACTCGTTCTTCCCGCGAACAAGGTGTTTTCTGCCATTCGCTCATCCTGCGTGGCCCGGGTGACAGACGTTCTACTAGAGTATAAGGATGCATGTACACCTTCATTCGATCCAAAAGGTGAACAGAGAAGAAGGAATTTGGTATACCTTTCTGTTGAGTATCTAAGTCTGAGTGCTTCAAGAACTCGCCGACATCGAGTATCCGAGTTCTACAGCGTCTGATAAATGATACCTTGCTGATCAGTAAGGGGAAATTACCCCAAGGATCAGACGCTCGAGCTAAGTGATGCTAGAACCCGTGGTGAACAAGGAAAACATCCAAGCAGGGGGGCGCGACGGCCCAACATACACCCTCGTTGAAGCTGCCAACGTTCTCGAGGTGTGTTGACAGCTGTAAGACCCTGTCCTCCAATCCCAACCTCTGCGTGCATACAGAATTCGTCGGTGACCGACCGGTGACCGTTCAGCTGGATATCCTGGCGAGCTCAATCATGGACGGGCCTAATATGATGTGGCACGATCCTAAAGGACTGCACTGTCGATGTCCAACATACTCGCAAATCAGCTCAGCATCTATTTGTATTGCAATTTACCGCCTGAATCAATGTGTCCCATCTTGTACGCTCGAGCGAATACAGAAAAGCCATGCGGGAAAACGGAGCGAAAGGGTAGCATCAACTGATCCTTGCTGATGCTGATCCACCGTAAGTCTAACTATGTAGGTAAAAGAAATGTAAAGCGTACTGCCAGATGGACCCTCCCGGCCGAGGGTTGGGATGGATCGGTTGCTTGTTGCGCCTAATGGAACATGAGCTGATATGATGAGACCCACCTTCGGCAGGAAGAGACGTACTGAGTCTGCTTTCCTTGTATCCGCAGCATCGTGCCCACTACGAGAATCATCTTTGTTCGGATGATGCTTGGTCTTGCGGCGTGATTTGTTCCGACTCTGTGGCGTGTGATCAGTCCCAGCGTACAAATCCGAGGAATGACGAACCGTTGGCAGTTTAATGATTTTGTTGGATGCCGCCTGAGATATGTTCAACACCGCATTCGATCGTCCATCAAGGAAATGCACTCACAGCCATCCTGGAAGGTCCCTCTTGCCGGTCCTCCACTCTCGCTGGGGGAGGAGATCGCCGATCGGCAGGCTCGCGCGACTTTCCGGAATGTCGTTCTGGCTTATGCAAAGCCAGAGCTTTGTTACCCACTCTCTGTCGCCACCTTTTGAATATCGAACGTCCCTCGGGTGACTCGACAGGGTCGAGATTACCCTCTGGCCGTGTCTGTGAAGTGGAGGGCACAGGCAGGGGTATGGCATCTGACTGCGATATAGCCTGGGATGGGCCCGGCGGCGGTGCCTCGTCCTCACGAGAATCGGAAGAGGAGGCTGATGATAGCGACTTCGGCAGTGTCAATGCGGACACAAGAGAAGAATGCAGTGATCACCAACCTCGTTGAAATTAAACTCGGGAGCAGGTGCGCCCGACGGTATCTCCTGCTGTGCCGTTGTGAGAACTCGCTTCGAGGGGAAATTCATGACTTTATACCTCAAGCAGATCACCATTGCCATCTTCACTATGTCCCCCAGACTCGGGTGGACTAGATTTCCCGGGATGTTCCTGTTGTACGTACAAAATGGAGTCAACACGACTCTTGTGGTGACGAAATGACAAACTCTTACTGGATTAGAGTTCGGTACTTCATCGTCGTGGCCGCTCGGTGTTGACGGCTGCTTTTCTTGTCGTACTTCTTTACTAGTGGACACCTACGTAGTCTGTCAGCATGGGTGACAGAATGGGGCTTATCCAATACGCCAGGATTATGACGACTTACATGGAAGGGACCATACGAGTCTGGGAGAAGCCTGCTGAGATGACGAATGATAATTTTTCCACCCCCTTGTCCGGTCGCAAGGTAACTATTGTCTGCAGATATAGCAACTGACTGTATCTGTTCACTGTCCTCGATCACAGGACCAATTTGTGTAAGAGTCGATGTGTCGAGGAACGAGATGGAATGCTTTGCATATGTCGCAATGAATTTGCCATTGGCAGCTAGAGCGATAGATCGGATGTCCTCATTGCCGTCACAGAGAATCTGCGATTCAGTGAGCTGGGACCCAGTGGAGACATTGAAAGCCTTGATTTTGTTGTCATGGGATGCAGCAAAAATTTGCTGGCCGTCGCTTGACCACGCAAGCGGAGTGCCCACGAAGCTGGGTATGTCCGTATTGATGGTGACAAGCTTGTTACCCCTGTGACTGTCGAAAATGTTGACCGATTTCCCGGCGCAGGCAGTTGCGATATGCTCGCCAGTTGGAGAGAATCGAATTCCAGTTACTGCTGTGTCATGTTTGACAGGGCCAACAAGCCTGAGTCTCTGCCCACTCGTGATGCTCCAAATGCTCGCATCTTTGTCAGTCCCGGTGGCAAAACTGGTCGAGTCTGGGGAGACATCGACCGCATTCACCGAGTTTTCGCCCTCCATGTCGATGAGCTTTTTGTGCATCTCTCCGTCCCACACACTTGCCCCCCTCCGATAAGTCCCGCACACTATCCACTTGCAATCCTTCGACACAGAAATTGCGTACATGTTCATGCCCATTTGCCTTCCCACCTCTTGACCATCACCAAGTTGCCATCGTTGAACCCCATCGCTAGTTCCACCCAAGACATGTTTTCCGTCGGAGTGGAAAGCGACTGTCCACACCCTACCAGAGTCACCGGTGTCGAGTACTCTCGCTTGGTCTTACTGAATGGTCAGCGTTGCTCTATCACTCCTCGGAGCAGCTACGCACCGATATTCGTCGTCGACATCATCACCAATAGCACACAGTCGTGGGGTTGGAAGAGTGAAAAAACGAGGTATTTCGGTTTGCTTGTGCTGTGCAAAGTCGCTCCATAAGCACGTTTCCTTGTTCTCAATATGGTCTGTTTCCCTCGTGCCTTTGGCGCTTATTCTCACTCAGATCCAGCTACGTGACCTCGTTGCGATGTGTAGCCACCCCCTGCGACTTGCAAGTGTTCGTCATATCTCGGCTGCAAGGGCTCAGTTCACGATGGGCGTAACATTCACAGTAGACCAACTCGCGACATGATAACGTGCGCAAACTACACGTTCTCTGAGACTGTCAACCTTTTTTTTTCGGACCGCGCAAAGGATGATTTTTTCTTGTTCTTCGCGACAGGCATCTGGTGAGTTCGCTCAGCAAAGCAAAAGGAAGTGCTCCAATCTCGGGATCAAAACGACCAGTACAAACGTAAGGTTTCCGAGCACAGCTTACGAGCTCCCGTGAAAATGAACATCAAGTACCTGCAAGTCGGAGTAGATCGAACACGAGGAGCGTGTCGGAAAAGGGGGGAGTTTCATCGACGAGAGTTATATCGAGGATGGCATTCGGGCTTGTGCTGCGTCGTGAATAGGGTGGGCGCGAGCGCGGGGGTGACGTGCAAAGGTACCACACGCTCCGACGCCCCATGTTTTCGCTGCTTGCTCATACCTAGCACCGCTTCCGTCTGGGACATCCCACTAGCCATTGGTGGGTTCACTCGAACATGGAGGTTGCGTGGAGACGGACAAGTTTGATCCCACAGAACAAATCCTCCGATTTTACGACAGACACAATGGCTGCCTCGTTGATATACCAGTCAAGTGATCTCGTGTTTTAACACTACTTTCGGAGATCTTGATGGATAAATATCCGTCGAGTACACGGTACATGTGTAATGGCACAGAACACACCTTGATCACTCTAAACAGTGATTAGCCTTGGATCGCGTTCGACAAACTCGTTGGGTGGTTCCCGTACTTTCCAATCACTCTCCCGAGGTTCCAACAGAACGCCTGCACAGGTCGCTTCTTCGCAAAACCATGAGCCTCCACTGTCCTGCTGTGCGTAACAGTACCTTTCTGCTTGCTACGGCTCTCGGATGCATTCACGAACACCGTGTTCCATGTTCAATATAATGTTGCGGCCCCAGTCCCGGATCCATCCCTCCAGAGCCCGATATTGCTGTGTTTGAACTGCAATGTCCCGTATCTCTTCATATCCGGCGTTCTGGCACCACCCGCCTTGTAGACTCTTTCCTTTCCTGTCATTTCATCACACGATCCGAACAGAGAGACATTGCGTTGAGCCTATGTGAATACGGCTCGGAGCGGGTCGTCGGACTTCTTTAGCGCATTTACAAGAAGACCTTGCGCTGGATGCAGTTGTCATACAGCCTGATCATGGCGCGGACGAACACAAACCGAAGCAAGCTCTCGAGAGACAACACATTCGATGTGTTGGCCCTGATATAGTCCACAACTACTTTCCTCCCACAGAGGACGTCGAAACCACACCGTCTTGTGACATTTGTATACCCGCAAACAACCCTATCGATTCCCAAAGTATGTCTACTCTCTGAACCCCAAGCGCCGCATTACTTAAACAATTTCATCGCAGAACGTTCCTTGAACGAGATTGTTGTCTCTCACTCCTGAGCGCGTCCTGAGAGACGTTATCCGCGGCTGATGCACCGAACCGAGGCATTGACGTCGCACTTCGCAAGGTTTGATCTGGCCCGTCGACTAGGTCTCCTGCATAATGCACGGTAGCCACTGCCACATCTGAACTCTCGCTAGCTGACGTACAAAACTGTGACTACTGGTGTCAGCCTACGTGATCCGAGGCACGGAGGTGAGCGTAGGTGTTTGTCTATGCGCACTTGAGATATAGTTCTGATCATGTCATGGACCGGACCGTTCGAGGGATGGGAAATCGTTGTTGTCTTCCGACGCACTCAGGGATCGATCGACAAGAGACGAGCCATACAACACTATTAATAGTCACAGGGGCTGGTTCACGGACTGATCATGTTGGGAGGACCGCCTGAAGATGATCAGGCCCGTTATTCAACCACATCAATGGCGCCTAACTTCCGTCTTCTGGACGTCTCTGAATTCAATTTTCTCTGGGATGGCCTCTTCCACGGGACCGGAGACAACGTATGGGACTTTGAGCTGCGTCTCTTGAACAATTGTCCAGATATGTCGAGGCGGATACCTAAAGGATTCGTCTGCACAAGTACCCACCAACGTTCGAATCTCCACGCGTTCGCCGACCGTCATCACCATTGGACAAGCAGGCCTGAAGATCTGGTGGCGGATAAGAATCTGACCGACGCTATATCTGTTTTACTCTCGAGCGGGGCTCACTACTTGGTTTGGTTCAGCGTCCACGACGGTCACCCTTCAAGGACGACCAATATCGTTTACCACTGTCTGGCCAAAGGTGGGGATATTTACATGGTACTCTTCGGGGCGCGTGGTCTGGTCTCCTTATTCACGTTGATCTGGTTCTCGCTCACGGTGTTCTCAGCCCGAGCGCGGGGCGATGATCTCAGAAGTTCAATTACTCCGATCGCGAGGCCCCCCAACTTGCGCAGCGAAACCGAGAGGGGTGGAAATATTTTAGTAGTAAAATGTACATATTCCTCGGCTTAGAACGTCGGACACACCTGGGCCACCGCAGGATGAACGAATCATGTGGCAATAAAGCACCTCGTTCGCGGCAAGAACGAACTCACAGACGTGTAATCTCTCCTGCGCGTCATCTCGATCGTGAAACGAGCCCTCTCGCATTAAGTGGTGAAGGAACCTCCACATGTAGAGTTGATCAGGGACCAGCGAGTGAATATCGTAGGGAGCGCAATCAAGGACGGGTATATCGGGACTCATACGGATGCTGCAAGATACACAAACTCGAAAGGAATGCAGTCAATGTCCATATAATCATGGTCCAACGTGTCATCTACATGTATGACATTCAATCGCCTGCATCACCCGAGCGAAAACACAACAACCACGTCGGACACCTGATCGAAAATCTGAGGGTGGTGTAGCCCGACACTTCCTGATGCTGATCCATTGTAAGTCTCACGTTGTAGGTGAACTGAAAGTAACGCGCACCGTTACTTCAGCACCGGCAACCGAGGGTTGCGATGGATCGGTCGCTTGTTGCGTCTGATGGGACGTGAGCTGGTATGACGAGGCCCACCATCGGCAGGAAAAGACGCACTGGATCTGCCTTCCTTGTGTCCGCGGCACTGTGCCCTGCACTACGAGAATCATCTTTGTTCGGATGCTTAGTCTTCTTGCGTGAATTGTTCCGAGTCTGTCGTGTGATGAATCCCTGCAGACAGATCCGAGGAATGACGAACCGTTGGCAGTTTTATGATTTTGTTACGCGCCGCCTTATAAGATATGTTCGACACCGCATTCGATCGTCCATCAAGGAAATGCACTCACAGCCATCCTGGAAGGTCCGTCTCGCCTGTCCTCCACTCTCACTGGGGCAGGGGAAGGAGATCGCCGATCGGCAGGCTCGCGCGACTTTCCGGAACGTCGATCTGGCTTTTGCGAAGCCAGGGCTTTGTTACCCACTCTCTGTCGCCACCTTTTGAATATCGAACGTCCCTCGGGTGACTCAACAGTGTTGAGATTACCCTCTGGTTGTGTTTCTGAAGTGGAGAGCACGGGTAGGGGTGGGGCATCTGACTGCGATATGGCTTGGGATGGGCCCGGCCGCGGTGCCTCGACCTCACGAGAATCGGAAGAGGAGGCCGAGGATAGTGACTTGGGCAGTGTCAATGCGGATGCAAGAGAAGAATGTAGTGATCACCAACCTCGTCAAAATTGAACTCGGGGGCGGGTGCGCCAGACGGCATCTCCCGCTGTGCCATTGTCATTGTGAGAACTCGTTTCGAGAGAAAATGAATGAATTGATACCTCAAGCAGATCACAATTGCCATCTTCACTGTGTCCCCCAGACTCGACTGGACTAGATTTCCCAGGATGTTCCTGCTGCATGTACAAATTGGAGTCAGCACAACTTTCATGGTGACGAAATGAAAAACTCCGACTGGGTGAGAGTCTGGTACCTCGCTTTGGGCGGCGCGGCCGATTGATGTTGAGGGTTGTCCGTCTTTTTGTACTTCTTCGCTAGTCGGTACCTACATGGTAGTTTGTCAACATGGAGCTTATCCAACAAGCCAGAATTATGACTACTTACGTGGAACGGACCATACAGGTCCGGGAGAAGCTTGCTGAGATGACGAACGATAAATCTTCCGCGCTCTTGTCCAGTCGCAAGGTAGGTACTGTCTGCAGATATGGCGATCGAGTGTATCTGCCCACTGTCCTTAATGACAGAGCCAATCCGTATGAGAGTCGATGTGTCTAGGAACGAGATTGAATCCCATGCGAAGGTAGCAATGAATTTGCCATTGGCAGCTAGAGCGACAGAGTAGACATTATCATGGAGAATCTGCGATTCAGCGAGCTGAGACCCAGTGGACACCTCGAATGACTTGATTCTGTTGTCACTGGATGTAGAAAAAATTCGTTGACCGTCGCTTGACCACGCAAGCAGAGTGCCTATGAAGCTGGGTATGTTAATCTTTATGCTAACGAGCTTGTTACCACTGTGAATGTCGAAAATGTTGACCGATTTCCCGGCGCAGGCAGTTGCGATGTGCTCGCCAGTCGGAGAGAATCGAATTCCCATGACATAACTGTCATGTTTGATCGGGCCAACGAGTCTCTGCCCACTCGTAATGCTCCAAATGCTTGCATCTTTGTCAGTCCCGGTCGCAAACTTGGTCGAGTCTGGAGAGACGTCGACCGCATACACCCAGTTTCTGCCCTCCACGTCGATGGTCTTTTCCTGCATCTCTCCGTCCCACACGCTTGCCCCCTTCACAATCCCGCACACTATCCACTTGCAATCCTTCGACACAGAAATTGCATACATGTCCATGCCCATTTGCCTGCCCACCTCTTGACCATCTCCAATTCGCCATCGTTGAACCCCATTTTCAGTCCCGCTCAAGAGATGCTTTCCGTCGGGGTGGAAAGCGACTGTGTACACTATTCCAGAGTCACCAGTGTCCAGTACCCTCGCTTGGTCTTGCTGAATGGTCAGCGTCGTTCAATCGCTCTTCGGAGCTGCTACGCACCAGTATTCATCGTCGACATCCTCACCAATGGTACACGGTCGTCGGTGGGAAGAGAGAATGAACGAAGTATTTCGGTTTACTTGTGCTGTGCAGAGTCGCTCGGTAAACACGTTTCCTTGTTCTCAATATGGTCTGTCTGCCTCGTGCCCTTGGCGCTTATTCTCCCTCAGATCCCAGCTACATGACCTTGTTGCGGCGACCACGCAAGCAGTCCATATCCTTGTCCTCGTTGCGACGCGTAGCCTCACCCTGCGACTTTACCTATAACGCTGGCAATCACGGGGTCGCCATCCACGACACTCAAGGCGGAACACCCCAATACCACTGCCTCGGCCTCTCCCCTACTCCAGATGCTCTTCGTCCTCGAGTGTCGCCAGTCAGAGATCTTAGTATGACGCCTCCTGGCTCTCCTGCCAGGAGGAATACTCCTTCAGCACCGCGACAGATACCGGTACCTGCACTGAAAGCCTCTCCACCCTCAACCCCGTCGGACCGCTGCCAAGTTCACCTTTGCTGTTCGCATCCCCAATCCCACTGATTGCTCCCGGTTCCAGCCTAACGCCGTTGTTCTCAAAGATAACTTACTGGCGTCGACCCCAACACCGCCATCGACATCAGAGCAGGGCGTACAAGCAGAATGTCTACTCCATCTGAGCGCCGAACTGGAGAATGTGGGTCTTTCTCTTGTCGCTGCAATCGGCCATCTAATATTGGTTGGTATAGCTCAAGCAGCCTGCGACAACAGCGGTCGCAGAAAGTCAGTAGGCTTCCGGCGTAATCCATAACAAAGTTGCCTTCCGTGGTCCTCGATAGTGGATGTTCGGTGTTGTCGAGGAGTATGAGAGAGTACTAAGGTTCTTCGGCTTCAAGCTCTCCACTAACCTTGGAGAAAACGAATGGACCGTCGTTGGCGTGGAAGACGCTGCATTCGAGAGCGACACGCTTGTATCTGTCCCAGTGATGGACGAGGGCCACTGGCAGGTTGACTTGGGGGGGACCACTCGTCCCGACTAGGGCAGATAGCTACTATGCAAGAATCTCTGGTGAAAACTGTGGGCCCAACAGGAAGTGTACTACAGGTGAGTCCCATCCATATATAATCGTAGGATCACTTCGTTCAACGTCCTTCAGTTCGATGCACTGGCGTCGCTTCGACGACACTCACGTTTAGAGGGAGAGTGTATCCGGTGTCTGTTGACGCATGGAACTTCGGTCTTGTTGATCCTGATTCAACAGATTGCATGACCAGCATGGGTTATATCCTATTTTGGTATGTTCCATTCGATGTATCTTGCCGTGATCCATCATACTGACGACTCGACTGACACTTTTCACGTGGGCTCCGCAGATATACCTTTTCCTGGCTGGTCGCACCACGGCGTCCTGTTGGCTCGGCATCCAATCAACCCAATAGCCAGCCTCGGATGGGCCTGCAAAACTTCCGATCGACGTCAAATCTCTGGCAGGTGGCCCGCCATTGCCTGTGCCTATATTGCGGCATGAGGACTCGGTCAAGAACCTTAGTGTGAGGTGCAAGGAACAGGACATCGAAAAGGATGATTTGTGTTCTATTCCCGCGGCCGCCCACACTCTCTCCCTTGACTTCTCCCCCATATCCCCATCTGCGAGTCAGCAGAATACCACACCAACTGACAAGCTCGCATCTTCAGCGCATCGTCGTGGACCTAACAATAACGTGACCACGATAAGGATCTCATGAATGCCATTCGATTTGTGTGCGGTTTGGATAAAGAGCCGAATCAACCTCCCAGGGCTTCCATGGACCTATGCCTATCCGGGAACGCGAACATCCGACATCGTTTACAATGCTCTCCTTACTCCCTCAAAGGCAATGTAGCATTCGGACATCGGCGTTGCTCTCACCCGCTTCGCAAACCCCGTTGCTCCTCCCACGCCGTACTTTCTCCTCAGTCGGGAATAGTAGATCAATCCCCTTACTTAGCGTCACAAGTCAGATGCAGTCTGTCCTTTCACTGAGCGATTGTCGATGTCGCGGAGTTTCTCTCGCATTCCACCTGTGTATCTTATCCATTCGATACCCGACTCCCATTCAATCAAAGGAAGACAACCTTTCCGGTCGCCCTCGCTCTACCTCACGTGCCTCCGCAGTCAACGGTTCTGAAGGCCACTTGCATACTCCCCCACTACGGTTATATCTCCTGTGTCCTCGCGGTCGAATAAAATGCTATCGCACGGATTGCAGTTGTCATCGATGTCTCAACGTCCCAATGCAAGTGACAGTTCAGTCCATGGAGAAGAATCCTGCGGGGAGCTCTACTGATGATGGGTAGCAGACGCGCACGCCACGGGATGGTAGTGACATTGTTGTGCGATCAAAGCCAGCGATGTGTTGAAGTCTCGGAGACATCCAAAGATGCCTAGAATGTCGTTTTGAGGATCCGCAGCGCATACGGGTCCGAGAGTGGGCAAAGGCGGATCTCAGGGATGAACAGAAACGGCCAGAATATGAACACAGCGAGTCCAAGGCTGTGATCGAGGTTGGTTTGACGTTCGTTCTCGTCTAGTCTTGTTGTTCTAATCAGCTGAATATTTCAGCTTGGCAATGGCCGTTGGCCGCTGGTGACGTGCTGCGTGGTGCTGCGTGGTCGCAATCCAGTGATCAACGTGACGATGGAGAATGGTGTCTGTGGGATGATGCAGCCTGAATGGGCACCTTGGCAGGAGCCCGTGATCGGTGGTCTTGGACAGGTGTTACGCTTCCGTCGACATCGTCAATGCAGTCGACAAGAACGTCTGGGAAAGTTCGGCACGGAGTCGAGCGATACCACGGTCGAGCTGGAAGAATGGCCGACAACGTCTTATCTCCACCCTACGGAGATCGCGCTTCCTCGTCTCTGCACCTTGATTAGCATTTTTCCGACCCCTCCCCCTTTCTTCCAAAAAAGAAATATCAATATCACCGTCGATTTGTCCCGCCCGCTCTTTCCTTTCTCTCTTTTATTTTCTCATGTTCCCTTTGTCGACTCGCGTCATGACCCTGGCACATTTCTAGCATCGTTTTTGGACGCTCACGTTCATTTGGCCCGCTTATACACGCCCTCCCTTCCTTTTTTTTTTCTTTTCGATTCGCTGTCGCTGTCGATCTGGATCAGGTCTTACGGTCCCATTCTTTTTCCGTCTTTGGCCAGATTCTCTGGCACCACATGTCCGTCAAATTCTTTTCCCTTTTATACGAACGTGGAATGTAAAATTGGCAGACATACTGTATGTATTCGGATGCATTCCTGAAGGGGGAGCGTGCAGTAGCAGGGCTCGATCGTTGCGCCGTCGTCTGACAGTACGCAGTGCCATGCAGGTCCACATGCCTGCGATGAAGTCAAGAGGAGGAGTTTTATGATATTAGGTAAGATATAGATGGCCTCGGAACGGGTGGACTCGATGATCTACTAGCAAAGCCGAGTTCACGATGCGCAATCAGCTCAGGGCCGACCCCTCTCAAGTAGTGAAGGAACCTCTGCAAGCTTATAGAGTTGGTCGAGATCGGCGACCGGCGAGTGAATATCCTAGGGAGCGCAATCATGGACGGGTATATCGGGACTCATACGGATGCTGCGAGATACACGAACTCTGAAAGTAAAGTAGTCAATGTCCCATGGTCCAACGTGGCGTCTACTCGTATTACATTGAATCGCCTGAATCAATGTGTCCCATCTTGTACACTTGGGCGAACACAAAAAATCCATGCGGGGAACCTGAGCGAAAGGGTAGCATCAGCTGATCCTTGCTGACGCTGATCCACCGTAAGGCTAACAATGTAGGTTAAAAAAAAAGTAACGCGTACTGCCAGATGGACCCTCCCAGCCGAGGGTTGCGATGAATTGGTTGCTTGTTGCATCTAATGGGACATGAGCTGGTATGACGAGGCCCATCATCGGCAGGAAGAGACACACTGGATCTGGTTCCCTTGTATCCGCGGCACCGCGCCCTGCACTACGAGAATCATCTTTGTTCGGATGTTTAGTCTTGCTGCGTGATTTGTTCTGCGTCTGCGTCGTGTGATGAATCCCTACATCCCAATACGAGGAATGACGAACCGTTGGCAGTTTAATGATTTTGTTACGCGCCGCCTTATAAGATATGTTCGACACCGCATTCGATCGTTCATCAAGGAAATGCACTCACAGCCATCCTGGAAGGTCCCTCCACTCTCACTGGGGCAGGAGAAGTAGATCGCTGATTGGGAGGCTCGCGCGACTTTCCGGACTGTCGATCTGGCTTATGCGAAGCCAGGGCTTTGTTACCCACTCTCTGTCGCAACCTTTTGAATATCGAATGGCCCTCGGGTGGTGACTCGACAGTGTCGAGATTACCCTCTGGCCGTGTCTCTGAAGTGGAGGGCACGGGTAGGGGTAGGGCATCTGACTGTGATATGACATGGGATGGGCCCGGCTGCGGTGGCTCGTCCTCATGAGAATCGGATGAGGAGGCCGATGATAGTGACTTCGGCAGTGTGAATGCGGACGCAAGAGAAGAATGTAGTGATCACCAACCTCGTCAAAATTGAACTCGAGAGCAGGTGCGCCCGACGGCTCATGCTATGGCATTGTGAGAACTTGCTTCGAGGGGAAATGAATGAATTGATACCTCAAGCAGATCACCACTGCCATCTTCACTGTGTCTCCCAGACTCGGGTGGACTAGATTTTCCAGGATGTTCCTGCTGCTTGTTTTCGTGGCCGCTCGATGTCGAGGGTTGATCGTCTCGTTGTACTTCTTCACTAGTCATTACCTACATAGTTTGTCAACATGAGTGACAGAATGGGGCTTATCCAATATGTCAAGATTATGACTACTTACATGGAACGGACCATACGAGTCCGGGAGAATCTTGCTGAGATGACGAATAGCAATTTTTCCGCCCTGTTGGCCAGTCGCAAGGTAGCTGCTGTCTGCAGATATAGCAATTGACTCTATCTGTTTACTGTCCTCAATGACAGAGCCAATCTGTGTAAGAGTCAATGTGTCTAGGAACAAGATTGAATGCCCTGCGAAGGTAGCAATGAATTTGCCGTTGGCAGCTAGAGCGATAGAGCGGACATCCTCCTTGTCATCACTGAGAGTGTGTGATTGAAGAAGCTGAGAGCCGGTGGAGACATTGAATGATTTGATTTTCTTGTCACTGGATACAGCAAAAATTTGTTGCCCGTCGCCCGACCATGCAAGCAGAGTGGACACCCTGTTGGATACGTTGGTTTTGATGGTGACAAGCTTGTTGCCGGTGTGACTGTCGAAAACGTCGACGGATTTCCCCAAGCAAGCAGTAGCGACGTGCTCGCCATTTGGGGAGAATCGAATTCCCATGACAAAGTTGTCATGTTTGATCGGGCCAACGAGTCTCTGCCCGCTCGCGACGCTCCAAATACTCGCATCGTTGTCAGTCCCGGTCGCAAACCTCGTCGAATCTGGGGAGATGTCGACCGCATTCACCCAGTTTCCGCCCTCCACGTCAATGACCTTTTTGTTCATCTCTCCATCCCACATGCTTGCCCCCTTCCGAGATCCGCACACTACCCACTTGCGATTCCTCGACACACAAATGGCGTACATGTCCATACCCATTTGCCTTCCCACCTCTTGACCATCACCAAGTCGCCATCGTTGAACGCCATCATCAGTCCCACCCAAGACATGTTTTCCGTCGGGGTGGAAAGCGACTGTCCACACCGTTTCAGAGTCACCAGTGTCGAGTACCCTCGCTTGGTCTTACTGAATGGTCAGCATTGCTCTAATACTTATCACTCCTCGGAGCGGCTACGCACCCATATTCGTCGTCGACATCATCACCAATAGCACACAGTCGTGGAGCTGGAAGAGTGAAAGAACGAGGTATTTCGGTTTGCTTGTGCTGTGCAAAGTCGCTCCATAAGCACGTTTCCTCGTGCTCAATATGGTCTATTTCCCTCGTGCCCTTGGCGCTTATTCTTCCTCGGATACCAGCTACATGACTCTTGTTGCGGCGACCACGCTCGCAGTCCATATCTGCGAAATTTGTCCTCGTTGCGATGCGTGGCCTCACTCTGCGACTTTACCTATTATAATGCTAGCAATCACGCAGTCGCCATCCGCGACACTCAAGGTGGAACATCACGGTCTCGGCCTCTCCACCACTCCAGATATCTTCGTCCTCGAGTGTCGCCAGTCAGATATCTTAGTACGACGCCTCCTGGCTCTCCTGTCAAGGAAACTCCTTCAGCACCACGATAGATGCCGGTACCTCCACTGAAAGCCTCTTGGACCACCCTCGACCCCGCCTTTTGGTTTAGCACTTCGGTCAAATAACCGCCCAATATACAGCTCCCCTCTTGTGAATACACCTCTTGTCCGAGGGCAACGTGGAGAACCTCCTACCGACTCCAGAACCGCTGCCAAGTTCACCTTCGTTGTTCGCACCCCCAATCCACTGCTCCTCGTTCTAGTTTAACGCCGCTGTTCCCAAAAAATAACTTATTGGTGTCAGCCCCGACTCTGTCACCGATGCTAGGGCGGGGCATACAAGCAGAATGTCTACTCCTTCTGAGTACGGAACTGCAGGATGTGGGTCTTTCTCTTGTCACTGCAATCATCCATCTAATATTGGTTGGTATGGCTCAAGCAGCCTGCGACAGCGGCCGTAGCAAGTCAGTGAAACCCAAGAAGGCTTCCGGCGTAATCCATAACAAAGTTTCTCTCCGCGATCCCCGTAAGTGGTTGTTCAGTGATGTCGAGGAGTATAGGTGAGTACTAAGGTTCTTCGGCTTAAGGCTCTCCACCAACCTTGCAGAAGCTATCCGACCGGTGGCGCGGACGATGCTGCATTCAAGAGCGAATACACTTGTATCTGTCCCAGTGACGGATGAGGGCCACCGGCAGGTTGACTTAGGAGGGACCACTCGTCCCAATTAGGGCAGATATTCATCATCGATTTGTCTCGCTCGCTCTTTCCTTTCTATTTTCTCATGTTCTCTTTTGTCAACTCGCGTCATGACCCTGGCACATTGCTAGCGACGTTTTTGGATGCTCGCATTCATTTGGCCCGATTATGCATGACCCCCCCTCCTTTTTGTTTCCCTCCCCCTTCGATTCGCTGTTGCTGTCGATCTGGATCAGGTCTCATGGTCCCTTTCTTTTTTTCTTTTTCATATTTGGCCTTCTCTGGCACTACACGTCCGTCTTATTTATTCAATTTTTCCTTTTGCACAGACGTGGAATACAATATTGAGAGATATTTATTCAGATGTGTTCTTGAGGGAACATGCAGACGCAGGACTCGATCGTTGCGCCGTCGCTTGACAGTACACAGTGCAAGGTTCACATGCCTGCGATGAAGTCAAGACGAGGAGCTCATACTAAGATATGGATGGCCTCACGCGGAACGGGCAGACTCGATGAAACCTCCGCATGCTTAGAGTTGATCGGGTGCCAACGATTGAATATTGAATATCCAAGGGGGCGCATTCATGGACGGGCATATCGGGACCTACATGGATATACATGAACTCGAAAGGAATGCAGTCAATGTCCACATAATCATGGTCCAACGTGGCATTTACATGTATTACATTGAATCGCTTCGATCAACTCGCTGCATCGTGTGCACCCGAGCGAAAACACAACAACCGCGTCGGAAACTTCAGGTTGATCGAAAACCTGAGGGTGGTGTAGCCCGATACCTCCTGATGTTGACCCATTGTAAGTCTCACGATGTAGGTGAGCGGAAAGTAATGTGCACCGTTACTCGGGGTCCGGCGGCCGAAGGTTGGGATGGGTTGGCTGGTTGTTGCGTCTAATGGGACGTGAGCTGATGCGACGAGGCCCACCATCACCAGCAAGGGATGAACCGGGTCCAGTTCCCGTGTATCCACAGCACCTTGTCCTCCACTATCAGATGCATCTTTGTTCAGAGGTTTGAGAATAGTAGTCTTAGTAGGTGATTTATCCTGTGGCGCGTGATGAGTGCCTGCATACAAATCCGAGGAACAACGAACCCCTGGCCTTCTAACTGTTTTTGCGACCGCTCGCTAAGGTATGGTCGACACACTATATTCGATCGTCCATTAAGGAAAAGGACTCACTCGCTTACGTTTACCTTCAGCCGTCCACGAAGGTCCCTCATTTGTTGTTACATCTGGTCTGACTCGGGAGTGGGAAGGAGATCGCTGATCGGCAGGCTTGCGCGACATTCCAGAGCATCGATCTGATTTATGCGAGGCTTGGACTTTGTTACCCATTCTCTGTCGCCACCTTCTGAATATTGAACGGCCCTGGGGTGACTCGACAGTGTCGAGATTACCCTCTGACCGCGTCTCTGAAGTGGAGGGCACAGGTGGGGGTAGAGCATCTGACTGCGATATGGCGTGGGATGAGCCCGGCCGCGGTGCCTCGTCCTCACGAGAATCGGACGAGGAGGCCGAGGAAGTGACTCCGACAGTGTCAATGCGGATGCAAGAGAAGAATATAGTGATCACCAACCTTGTCATAATCGAACTCGAGAGCAGGTGCGCCCGACGGCTCGCGCTATACCATTGTTAGAACTCGCTTCGAGGGGGAAATGAATGAATTGATACCTCAAGCAGATCACCATTGCCATCTTCACTGTGTCCCCCAGACTCGACTAGACTACATTGTCTAGGATGTTTCTGCTGTTCGATGTCGAGGATTGATCGTCTTGATGTACTTCTTCGCTAGTCGGTACCTACATAGTATGAGTGACAGAATGGGGCTTATCCAATATGTCAAGATTATGACTACTTACATGGAAAGAACCATACGAGTCTGGGAGAAGCTTGCTGAGATGACGAATGGCAATTTTTCCGCCCTGTTGGCCAGTCGCAAGGTAACTACTGTCTGTAGACATGGCAATTAACCATATTTGTTTGCTGTCCTCAATGACAGAGCCAATCCGTGTAAGAGACGATGTGTCTAGGAATGAGATGGAATGCATTGCATAGGTAACAATGAATTTGCCATTGGTAGCAGGTACAGCGATAGAGCGGACGTCATCGTTACCGTCACGGAGAGTCTGCGATTCAGCAAGCTGGGACCCGCTGGAGACATTGAATGACTTGACTTTGTTGTCACGACACGCGACAAAAATTCGCTGACCGTTGCTTGACCACGCAAGCGGAGTGCCCACCCAGCTGGGTATGCCAATTTTGATGGCGACGAGTTTGTCGCCATTGTGACTGTCGAAAATGTCAATGGATCCTTTCCTTGCGCAGGTGGCAGTCACGATATGCTCGCCACTCGGAGAGAAACGGATTCCAGTGACAAAGTTGTCATGTTTGATTGGCCCAACGAGTCTCTGCCCACTCGCAATGCTCCGAATGCTCGCTCCATTGTCCTCGTCAGTCCCGATCGCAAACCTCGTCGAGTCTGGGGAGACATCAACTGCCCACACCGAGTTTGTGCCCTCCACATCAACGACCTTTTCGTGCATTTCTCCGTCCCACACGTTTGCCCCCTCCATTGTCCCGCACACTATCCACCTGCGATCCTGCGACACAGAAATGGCGTACATGTTCATTCGCATTTGCCTTCCCACCTCTTGACTATCTCCAAGTCGCCATCGTTGGATCCTATCGTCAGTCCCGCTCAAGAGATGCTTTCCGTCGGGGTGGAAAGCGACTGTCCACACCGTTTCAGAGACACCGGTGTCGAGTACCATCGCTGGGTCGTGCTGATGGTCAGCGTCGCTCAATCGCTCTTCGGAGCTGCTACGCACCAGTATTCGTCGTCGACATCCTCACCGATGGTACTGTCGTAGGGTTGGAAGAGCGAAAGAACAAGGTATTCACACGTTTCCTTGTTTTCAATATGGTCTGTGCGCATATTGCCCTTGGCGCTTATTCTCGCTTGGATCCCAGCTACGTGACCTCGTTGCGATGCGTAGCGGCTAGCCACCCCTGCAACTTGCGAGTGTTAAGTCATATCTCTGCTGCAAGGGCTCAGTTCACGATTGGCGTGACATCTATGGTAGACCAACTCGTGACACAGCGTGCGCAAACTACACGTTCTCCAAGACTGTCAACATTTTTTTTTCGAATCGCGCAGAGGATGATTTTGTTTCTTATCCACAACAGGCATCTGGTGAGTTCGAGCACATGGATCACAGCCAAAAGAAATACTCCAATCTCGAGATCGAAACAGCCAGTGTAAACGTAACATTCCCGAGCAAAGCTTACGAGCTCCCGTGACGATGAATATCAAGTGTCTGCAGGTCGGAGTAGACCGAACACGAGGAACGCGTCGGGAAGGGGGGGAGTTTCATCGGCGAGGGTTATATCGAGGATGGCATTCGGGCTTGTGCTGCGTCGTGAATCGAGCCAGAGGGTGGGCGCGAGCGCGGGGGTGACGTGCAAAGGTACCACACGCTCCGACGTCCCATGTTTTCGCTGCTTGCTCACACCTAGATCACCCCACCACGTCCGTCTGGGACATCCCAACTAGCCATTGATTGCTAGATTCCCTTGAACATGGAGATTGCGTGGAGACGGCCAAATTCGACCCCACAGAACAATACTCTGGTTTTCGACAGACGCAATGGCTGCCTCATTGACATCCCGGTCAAAGTTGACTCGTGTTCCAACACTGCTTTCAGACTCGGGGATAAATATGCGTCGAGTACACGGCACATGTGTAATGGCACAGAACACATCTTGATCGCGTTCTCAACAGCGGTTGGCCTTGGATTGCGTTCGACAAATTCGTTGGTGTAGATCCCGTGCTTGCCAACCACTCCCTCAAGGTTCCAACAGAATGCATGCACAGGTGGCTTCTTCGTAAAATCATGAACTTCCACTGTCTTCGCCGTGCGCACCAGTACCTTTTCGCCTGCCACTATTTTCGGATGCATTCACGAACACCGTGTTCCATGTTCAATATAATGTTGCGACCCGAGCCCCAGATCCATCCCTCCAGTACCGAGATTGCTGTGTTTGAACTGCGATGTCTGTCCCGCATTTCTCCAGGCGCTCTGGCACCACCCGCCTTGTTACTCTTTCCTTTCATCACACGATCCGAACAGAGAGACATTTCGTCAAACCCATGTAAAGACGTCTCGGAGCGGGTCATGGGACCTCTCTAGCGCATCCGCAGGAAGACCGTGCGCTGGATGCAGGTTTCATACAGCCTGATCATGATGCGGACGGACACAGAACGAAGTGAGCTCGAGAGAGACAACACGTTCGATGTGTTGGCCCTGATATAGTCCACAAGTACTTTCCTCCCACAGAGGACATTGAAACCCTACCGTCTCGATTCCCAAACTACGTCTACTCTCTGAACTCCAAGCGTCGCCTTACTTAAACAATTTCATTGCAGAATGCTCCCTGAACGAGATTGTTGTCTCTCACTCTCGAGCGCGTCTTGAGAGACGTTATCCGTGAGTGATGCATCAAACAGAGGCATCGACGTCGCACTTCGCAAGGTTTGGTCCGGCCTACCGAACAGGTCCCCAGCACACTGCACGGTAGCCACTTCCACATCTGAACTCTTGCTAGCTGACGTACAAAACTGTGACTACTGGTGTCAGCCTACATGATCCGAGGCACGGTGGTGAGCGTAGGTGTTTGTCTATGTGCACTTGAGAAGTAGTTCTGATCATGCCATGGGGATCGCTCGAGACGTAGGGAATCCGATTGAACGTTGTTGTCTTCCGACGCACTCAGGGATCGACAAGAGACGAGACATGCGGCACTATCAATGGTCACAGGGACTCGTTCACCGACTGAACTTGTTGGGAGGACCACTGAAAGGTGATCGTAGGCTCGTCATTCCGCCACATCAATGGCGTGTGCCCCCTTACGCTGGATGTCTCCAATTCAGCTTGCTATGGGATGGCCTCTTCCACGGGACCGCAGACAAGGTACGGGTATTTGAGCCCCGTCTCTCGAACAACTGTCCAAATATGTCGAGGCGGATTCCTAAAGGATTCG